>VYZW01061716.1:31784-149985 GCA_013401315.1 Balaeniceps rex | reverse complement strand
GGCGCCTCCCCGGTGGGCAGGGGGTGCTAGGCTCCCCCTTCTCGGGGCGGGGGGTAGCCGCGAGGGGGGTCGCGGGCAGCTGGTGGGAGATGCAGACCTCGCCCTTCGGTAGCAGGGCGGCGTGCTGCCGTTGCCTGCTGCAGCCCCCGGCGCCGGTGCTCCCAGCAGGACCCACCAAAACTTTCCTCCCGAACTAGGAGGAAGGTGATGGGAAGGTTGGACAGCAAACCAGGCATCCTTCCCCGTCTGCGCCGAGGCTGTGGTCCCTGCTGCCCCCTCCTTTCCAAAGGAATGGCAAGCGCTTTGTAGCGTGAGGAACCGGGAGCAAAAGGGGTTTTTCCTCCTGCCCCTCCGTACGTGACCCTGGGGAGCAGAGCAGCCTTCCTGGCAGCCTGGGGAGCGGCTCCCGGGGGGCTGAGACCTGCAGCAGGCAGAGATGGAGGGGTCGGGTCAGGCTTGAGCTATACACAGGGATTCCTCTGTCATTCATGCCAGAGTAGTCAACTCGCATTTTCAAGGGACCAGCTTTGCTTTACCCGACTGTAAGATTTGCAAAGATTTGTATTTCTTTTTCCTGTGAATTCTGCCATTGCATTCAAATTTTATTTTTTTAATCAAGATATTAAAAAAAACCCAACAAAATTTATTGTCTAAGCAAAATGGATAGCTGTGATTCCTGGTTGGAAATGGGTTTAGCTCCAGCCAGCGGAGCAGCTGCCCCGCTCGCTGTCCCCCTGCCCCACCAGGAGGTTATTGGCAGTGCTGTGGCTGGTCAAAGGGGTGATGTGCCCACACTCAGCAACTGGAGTTTTAAAATAAACCAAAATTGACAGCAGGGGAAAGAAACCACCGCAACCACTGGAGCTAAATCCACCTGTGACTGTTAATCAGGCCCCTAAAAATATATTGCTGTGTTTAATCCCAAACCACAAATTTACTGACTAAAGAATTATCAGAATAAATACTTCTAACAGTAAGGACCATTTAAATTGCTCACATACACCAGCAGACCTCAAACAGTGCTCCAAAGGCCATTTTTTTCTTGTGGACCAAATTAAGCCTGCCAACAATAGCTTTTTTTCCTTAACTGCCTTTCAGGAGTAGCACAAACACGCCCCACCCCACATATGACCCAACTTTGGTAAAAACTGACAGTTTCCAAAGAAACATTAAAAATAACATAGAAGAGGTTTCCTAGCTCAAAATCCTTTATGGGTAGGTAGTACCCTTTATATATATTTTTTTTTTTCCTTAATATTTTGCCTACAACCGACAGGTGAAATTTGGACTTGAGATTGGAAAATGAGATGAAGAAACTAGATCTCCTGTTTAGACAGAATTATAGTATTTTAATCCAGTGAGCTTTAGAAAAGCCTGTATTCACCCTATTTAGCAAGAAACATGAGAAAAATGAAGAGATTTTGGCCTGATTGGTTCAAGCTTTGTATATGTTGTGTATAATAATTTCTTTTTCACTAAGAAGGCCGGTACCATCAGTGACATTTCTTGTTGTTGATGTGTTTTCTTCAAACTCTGCCTTGCACAAGACTTTGTAAGAGGCACTTTTTCATGCCTTACTCCTCAAAGAAATCATAAATTACAAATTTTAAGGATTACAACTATTAAGGAGTTAAAAAAATGGCAAGGGAAGGGAAGGATTTAGTGATGATGGGGTACTAACCAGAGCTTGGATTTGTGGCTGGAGCTGAATAGTCACTTTGAGCCATCAGAAACCAGACATACGACAGAAGAAGTCCCTGCCGCCCTGTTGGGATGTTCGTTCTGGGTCATCAGTGAACTGATCCACCTAAAAACACTGCTACAGGTGGTTAGTTTTAAGCCCATTCAGTTCCTTGATCTTGTTTATAGAAAGACTGTACAAGGCGTGGTGGGGAGCAAACAGGTTGGCAGATGAGAGCAGGATTTTGGTGATAACACTGAAATTCCAGCTGGAAATGGTGATTAAAATGCAGCATTTTTTTACAAGAGAGGAAGGTGGCAGGAATTAACGTGGTGGACCTGAATGTGGTGGATGGATAGGAGGTCTCATGCCAAGGGTCAGCATTACTACACAGGATTTTGCCAAATACAGGGAGAGCTGGTGATAGTTATTTTCCCCGTCCTCCAGGCCAAAGATAAGATTAATTTGCAGAAAACAGAACTGTGGAAATTATCTTGGATTTTGAGTTTAGTGAAGCAACAAAGGAAGGAGGTGGCATCTCCTCCGCTGGTGGTTGGTAAGAACAGATTAGACAAATTGCTGCTGTGTTTGTCCTGGGCACATCCCACCCTGCGGGTCCCCGAAGAGCTCTCCCACGACCACAGCCCTCGCACAACAAGGTTCATGGTGGTTACAGCTTGGAGAGCTTAAATCAAAATCCAGTGGAGTAATGCAAATATTTTTCCATGTGGTGCCACGCGCGACATCCCCAGTGGCCACTTGGTGGTTTCTTACCCAACACTTGTTGGCCACCAAGGTGATCAATCTGTGGTCCCTCAAGGACTGGCAGTGCTTGGGTAATGTTTATGTTGGTTATGATGGCACCTCCATGGGCTTGAGTCGGGATCAGATCCCGTTTTCCCAGGCACCGTACTGTTGCCGCTGAAGGACAAACCTTGCGTTGGAGGGAAGAGAAACTAAAGGAGACTGAACAGATGAAGGAAAGGGAAAGAAAGGATGATACAACATATGAGCAAGTGGCACTGGGGCAGAATTATTACAGCGTTGCTAAATATATGCTTTGGATGGATTTCATTTTTAACTTTGGGCTAAGATAAAGGCTGGCACAGCTGATAAGAAAGGAGTTTTCTTGCACCTCCCTAAACTTTTACATCCCCCTGAAGCATTTGCAAAAATGTTAACTGCTTGTGCTACCTGAGCTGCATCAAACACACACCCAGAGGTAGGCTTCGTTGGTACCTGCTGTAAAAAACCATGCTGTCAAGGGGTTTTAATGATTATCTCAGCTTATGGTAGGATAAATACTATTCCTCCTCATTTTTTCTCTCATAAAAATAACTGAATTAGAAGTGTCCTCTTTCAGAAACTAATTCTATTATATCTCTTCCCTTCTTTCCTTAATAGCATCTGATGCTGAAGGATTCCCGTGCCCAGGCAGTCACACACGCAAACAGATGGGGTAGCAGCTAAGGACACTCACACTGTGTCCCGTTTGGTGCCCTTTTTTTGAGTTTAGGGTCAGCATCACCGCCTAACCCTTATGGCTGGGGTTTTTTTGTACAGTGCTGCTCCTCATCTCAGTGTCGAATCCATCTCCCCTGCTTGCCCCAACAGAGCCCTGGATGCTATTTTTAAGCTGCGGTGGAGCTTACCTGAGTACTTGTCACTGAAAGACAAGACATACTCAAATCCCCTTTCTAATACTGCCACTCAGCCCTCCCTCCTCCCCCTGGGCTTCTAATCCAGGGAGGTAGTGAGAGGGAAGGAGAAGGCTTCCTCACCACCACCCGAGACCACCATTGCCCATCCCTGGGGTGAGGAGAGGACAAACTCATTAGAGATGAGCTTCATGAGCATCCCCTTCCATGCCTGTGGGAGGCATGGGACCTGCCACTGCTCCTCATCCTGGGGCTGGGTCATCCCACCAACGTGCTCCAGCACATGGGGTCAGAGACAGCGACCCTTGTGAGCAGAGGGAAGGTTGTCCTTACTGCCCCACGTCAAAATTCCTGCATCTACAGGCTGCAGCCAGAGAGACCTGAAAGGCTTAAAAGGCTCCCACCGCATACCCAGTTATATTCTCTCTTTGTCTCTATCTCTCAAGGCGTTCAAGTAGGCTTAACAAGCCACTGGGGACTGAAACAATAATGTCTCTGTATCTAATGCTTACTGTAAGCAAAAGATGGATTACAAAATAGACTGTTTATTTTTAATTATTAATGTGTTTGAGCTAGCAAACCTTCACACAGTTACACATTGTTTGTCATGGATGGAAAGGAGATGAACTATTCGGCAATGGAATTAAAAACAGTAATTATTCATTCCGGGCATGGCTATTTTTTTTTTCCCCAAATGTATAATAAAAATTCTTCAAAGCATATACTGGGGTAAAGCCAGAAGGGGTTTGTCTTGAAACAAAGGATGGCAGAAATCAGGGTTTTCACCTGATTTCACTGACCTTTTTTATCACAGGTCAGTGATAAACCACTTTGCTTTGCTGTTCCTCAGTTTCCCAACTAATGGCTTAGTGCATTATAATTCTTTAATGGAGCTGAATGAATCAAGGGCAGCTTTCAACGTACAGCTTCTCGTGCTCCCAGGAAAGAGAGAGCAGAGGCATCGCAGTGCTATAGTTGACCAAATCAATTGCTGGTGGTAAAAGACTTGATCTCAAAGATGTCTGTTGAAGTTGTCTTGCACCCCTCTGCCACTCCTTCCTCAGCGTCCTCGGTGTAACATATGCCATGCATATACCACGACAGCCTTGGCAAAGAGAGATCAGGGCCCTTTATAAGACTACTGGTGGCACAACTTGGGGAGAATTTCTTGCAGTGACCAAAGAGGCTGTACCCCAGCCCACTTCAAGCCCCAGTAAAGCCTGACCCTGCTTTTGCACCCCTTGGATGTGCGCTGCTTTGCAGAGTCTTGCTCCAGCAAAGCCTCCCCAGCACGGGGCAGGCCCAACGCTGCCCTGCTCTCCTCTCCCCAAGGATGCACCAGGGAAAATGCCTCCTCGGACTATTTACGGTGCTCTCCTTGCACCGCACAGGAGGAATTATCTGCCTCCTCCAGTCCTCAACTAATCCCTAATATACTGCAAAGCTTAGGTTTGTTTTCATTTCATCTAGTCGTTTTAAGTATTGTGAGGAATAAAATGGACATGCAAAGTGGTGCTTTAATTTTCAAGGGCAGTAAAGTGTTTTATTTTTAGAATGGTCTTATTGAGGAAAGAATCTCTGGCAGGTCTTATCTGGTGGCTAATAATAGTGACCTCGTGTGCCCCGAGCAGTGCTGCCGCTGCCGCCCTGCCCTCCTCATGCTGCCTGCTTACGCCATTTACTTCTGATCAGCTCATTAAAGCCTCCAAAATTACAGAGTCTAATAATGTAATAACAAGGTTTGCTCATAATTATTAACTCCTTGCACTCTATGTTATTACTGGAAGGGTAACGTTCATAATTAGAGAGCACAAATATTTACTGTAAGCAGGTTCTCTGTGCAGTCTTTAGAAAACCATCCATATGTCACCATTTTTAGTATTACATTAGAAAATACTGAGAGGGGGTAGCTTATGGCCAGAGAACCCTTTTAGAGATAAGCATCCGATTAACAGTTTTCAAGCAGTTTCTGCTGTTAACTTCAATATAAATCTTGCTTCCAAGGAGCTTTTCTTTTTGTGTAGTCTGTTTATTGATAACAGATGGATGAAATGCTGAATTCATTTCACATTATTGTTAAGTTAGCGCAATTCCACCAGTGACAGTGGTGCTACTCCCAGTCTGTGGTTACTGTGTGTCCCTGTACACAGGAGATAAGCATCAGCATCTCAGTGCACCAAGTGCATATTATAGAACCCCACATTGAAGTTTGTATCTTCTGTAAAACCAGAATTTGCTCTTGCAGTACAGCAGTGTTCCTGCAGCTTGTCATCAAACCAAGAAGCATGCTTGAGAAAGTATAAACAGAAATTAATTTTAGTAATGCAAATCCCACAGTCGTATTTTGGGCAGGGAAAATCCCTATATAATTTTTTTAAAAGAAGTGTGATGGTCTAGTTTTAAGACTGGGTTTATTAGGGATTTACTCAATTGGTGTGTTACAGAGGAGATTCTCCTCTGTCATTTAAATAGATCTGTTTCTGATTGATCTAGCTTTTACATGCTATAAATCCTTGCAAATTAACTTTGGGTATGACCTCCTCCAGCAACTCACTCTGTTTTATTTACTTGAGTGTTTTTTGCAAATGAGTCCCCTCTCTTCTGTCTTCCATGACTCCACTGCAAAAACAATAAAGTGGAGAGACAAAACTCAACTTTAAAATATTCCCCCCGCCCCCCATCCTTTGTTTTGTTCCCTTAAAGAGTTGCTTTTTGCTTATAAATCACAGTGTCCTAAATTGCTTCTACGAATGTTGGTCCTCTGTTTAGTGACTTTGCAATGCTCTCTTTCTAACAGTTGGCGAACACCAGCTGACAGGGCACAAAGTAGCAGTAAAAATACTCAACAGACAGAAAATACGCAGCCTGGATGTGGTTGGGAAGATAAAACGAGAAATTCAAAACCTTAAACTCTTCCGGCACCCTCATATTATCAAACTGTAAGTACCCTTTCTGCCACGCGTTCAGCTTACTCCTCCGCCTGCAAAGACTTCACGTACACAGTTGAAAGGGTTTCAGGAGATGTCTTGGAGTAGTGGAATATGTTAGATGAGTGGTCAGGCTTTTGCATGTTAGAGCCAAACGCTGCTTTTTGAGAGTCTCCGACTAACTTTAGGGGGACACAGTTGACACTGCGAAATGATGGACGATGTTTCTTCCATTGGGAGTCTGGGTTATCGTAACAGCCAACAGACTGATGTCCCTGCGTCAAGTTTTGCTCAGCTAAACCTGTTCAAGCTGTCCTCTCTTCCATGCAGAGGCCATTATAAAGGTGTGGAGAGAGGGTCTGGGCTTTCCTGCATTGGGATGCTATTAGGAGTTTTTGTGATGACCCTTTTTTGGCTTGGTATCTCCAGACTTGAAGCTGCTGAGGATCGTGCCTGAGGAATTGCAGCGCGGTCAGGCTGACAGAGTGAAGCCTTGGCCTGAAGTCAATAGGATTTATGTTTTAATGGCCTGATTATCCAGAGCTTAAAGGAACATTTTTCTTTTAATTTATTATTCAGACATAAGTTTTCAAAGTTGCCACTCTGATGAACCTGAATTTAAGTTGTAAATCAGCACCTGCACTCCAGCCTCTGGGATTCCTTCTCAACCCCCAGTTTGTGCAGCCAGTCCACATTAATGAGGCACTCGATAATATCTTTGGCATTTCTATAAAAGAAAGCTGTTGAATGGTAACTGCAAGGATAAGTTGACATTTAGGTCAGCCTTAAAACTGGCATGAGATGTAGCAAATACCTGGGATTTAGAGGCAAGGGAAAACAAATTCTCTCTACAGTTAAATAACTAACCATGCAGCAACTGTTGACTTTAGAGTAACTTCACAGTTCCATGGATTTATTGGAGAACAGATTGGTATTATTTCACGAAAAAGCCAGCAAGAGTCCTCAGCTGTGCATCCAGTATCCTGCAAGTTAAGCCCCGTTCACACATTTGTCAAACGGTTAAAGCCTAAAAATTAAACCCAGTTTAACAATATCAGTGTTCTATGGTGCATACTGCAATCGTGAAATACAGTGATAAAGAGGTGAGGAGGAGACCATGGTACATAAACCTCCTCTTTCAATAGCTTTTTACATATATATAAAAGAAATAGTGAGGCAATTAACAATAACTTAGATGTCTGGGTCCAAAGCACTTCAGAAAAATTAAGTTGATCCTATTGATTTTTATGGGACTATCACCTGTTCACTTGCTGATCTCTGAAAATTATTTGAAATCTGTTCATTTCAAATTACAACCCACAGAAATTCAGCTGTAAAAAAAAAAAAGCAAACAACAATGTGCCTGAAATAAAACAGAGGGGGGTCTTAGCTGGTGCTGCTGTGAACTCCTGTAGCCGCGTTGACCTCAGCTGATCACTGGCAGTTTGTATCCGCTGGGACACTGAAAGGCCTTCGCAATGCTCAGGGATCGTTTTGAATGAAAATGGAGAATAAATTTGCGAGTCAAGGGTGATACTCATTTTTTTCCCCCCATTCTAGACTATAGAGGAACTTAATATTTGAAAAATAGCTGTGATCTTTTGGGGTGCTCATCTTTGTTTCTATACCTTTCCAAAAGAAGCTCCCTCTAGTGTATCGAGTTCTCCATCTCCTTTATCCCTGATATGAGGGAAACCAAATATACCTCCTCCCTGCCCCCAGCTAACAAAGCCTTCATTTCTGTTGTTGCAGATCTTAGCCAAAATGGAAATTTGAAAGTCAGGACAGTCCTAAATGTGACGGGATTGTCTGTCGGAGATTTCAGAGGATTATTTAAAAGCTTGAAGAAAAACTGTAGGTCTGTAAAAGAGATCCTTTCATAGACAAGTGAAAGATTATACTTGAAATAAGAGATGGCTTTTCAGAAGTGGAAAGCAATTATAAATGCAAGATCCAAACAAATGCTTATTTTAAGGGTTGACATGAAACTAATAATCTGTTTAAAAGCCTTTCCCTCTTCTTCTTAATTATTTTTTCTCTAAATCCGCTTGTGTTTTTGAAGGTACCAGGTCATCAGCACACCAACGGACTTCTTCATGGTCATGGAATACGTGTCTGGCGGTGAATTATTTGATTACATCTGTAAGCACGGACGTGTAAGTGCCAGTACCGTGTCAGCCCAAATACTTGTGTGGGAAGAGGATGGTGTTTAGAAGCAAAACGACTGCTAAAGGGAATGCGGTTAAGGTTAAGGCCCAAAATAGAAGTTGCTTCACAGCAATCCCATCTGGAGTGTCTCGTACGTGGCTCGCACAAAAGTTGTGTGTGATTTTTTGCAACGTTCTCTGATGTATTTCGATACGCAAACCAAAATATCCAAGGTAACGTGTTGCTTAGTGCAAATATTTGGAAAACTGGCATATTTTTATAATTTTTAGCTATGGGTTGTGTGTCAAAACCCCCACGGTTCAGCAGCAGATTTACGTGTGTGCGGGGCACCGGAGGGGAAGAGCACTCGGTGTGGTCTCCGTCCCAGTCATTTGCCTCCCCCTTGGCTCCACGTCAGGTTTTTTGAAGACTTTTTAAGGATGTGGCTTATCTGAACAACATTTTCAAATGGCAGTAATTCTGCTGGGTATAAATCACCTGAGGCATAGGTTGAGCCCATGAAATGTGATATTATGGTTACAAAGAAAATCACTAGTGTCTGCCCCATGGACATCCTTGTAGGCAGGGAGCAATTGCAGGGCAAGGAGATAAAAATGGGCTGATGTGGACATCCAGAATAAGGCTTCAGGTGGAGGATCAGCCCATCATACGTTTCCTCTCTGTACTACAAAAATCAATACATTTACAATAAATTGGTTTAGATTAGTGCACTGGTCGATGGAGCTGACTCCATTTACTTTTCTACGTACAGTTCTGATTTCCAGCATATTTTACCCATCTGGATCTTTTCAGTGACTAATTTGGATCCTTTCTGAACTTTTGCATTCAGAAACTAAATTTTTCATGAAGAGAGTCTTTAGGAAGTCATCAGTAAAAATAATCAGTCTCCTCATCATTTTAAATATAATTTCTCTAATATAGCTCATACAACTTTATAGCTAATATAGCTATATAGCTAATTAAAATCATCACAGTATTCCACCTTTAGCTTTTTTTCCCAAAGCCATCTGCCCATGAGGAATTGCTCCCTGCAGCATCCTCTGCGGTGTTTTGTCCAGCCTCGATCTGCATGTGCTATATAGCAGAACTGGTCCCGTTGGGACAGCAGGCCATTGCCTCATAGGTGCCGCCAACAAGGTCTTCTTGATAGCTCAGCTAAATTTAGGTTTCTGATTTCATCTCTGGGCTGTATCTTTTGCAAACACTAGCACGTTATAAAATGCAAGGGGGAAATCTGCTTTATTTGCTGCTTCTGGTCACAAGCACCCTGTGATTTTCTCTCTGCACCCTGGAACATTTTGGCTCCTTGCTAAGTCAAACCTTCCCTTGCCAGCTCCACATGCAGACCAACCGCATGCAGATCAACCTTCAGGACTATTTCCCCTTGCGTCCGTAGGTTGAAGAGGCAGAAGCTCGACGCCTTTTCCAGCAGATTCTCTCCGCGGTGGATTACTGCCACAGACACATGGTTGTCCACCGAGACCTGAAACCAGAGAACGTGCTGCTGGATGCACACATGAATGCAAAGATAGCCGATTTTGGTATGTGACCCCAGCAGCATTCCAGAAATGCAGCCAGCTCCGAGGCGCTTGCTGGAGCGTGTCCGTGTAGCACGCCTTACGAAACCCAGAGCCTGTTTTCCTAACCACTAGCAGTTGCTTCACCTGAAAAGCCCACAGTTATAAACACCGGCCTTTTTGCAAAAGCAGGGATTACTTATCATAGGCTGCTTCTGTACTGGCGTTAAGAATGGAGCAGCACAGTAATTTGCAAATCTTCGCTATGTTTTAGTATAATCACCTAATATAAAGATTTAGCTAATTTATGTTTAAGACAGACTCAGTGCAGTTAATTCCAGGACAGACTCAGTGCAGTTAATTCCAGGGTGAGCTGGCTGCGTGTGTTTATTTTCATGTGTGTTCTCCGTACGTTTGACCATTGGCTCTTGGCCTCACTTCGTTTTACAAATGAGCAGTAACAGGAGTCTTTAAGTGGCATTACCGATTGAAATCCATTGAAATAGCTGGGCTGCCAGCTCAGCCCCGGTGAGTCCTTTCTAGCAGTGATAAATCCTTTTGAAGATTTACAAATTTCACAACCCCACACAATTCCCATATACCGTAAGTGCTCTGGGATGAATTATGTCTCTTTCCCTCTGCGCTAAAGAAAGAAAACTCTGGGATTTGCAGCTTAAGAGAAGCAAAATTAGCCTGGAGTGAGTATTCCTTGGTTGGATGGGAGGGTGGAATTTGCAAATCAGCTCAAAGGAGTCTATCTAAATTATGTCAACAGTTCCCCTCCAAATTTCCCCCTCCACTTGCTATACCTCTTCTCCTGTGTGTGACACAGAGTCCTCTGTGGCTGGACCTTCACATCAGACATCAATATGTAGTAAACATCTTGTTTTTAGGCTTGTCCAACATGATGTCAGATGGCGAATTTCTACGCACCAGCTGTGGTTCCCCAAATTATGCAGCCCCTGAAGTCATCTCTGGAAGGTAGGACATTTCACTTCTAATCAGAACCTATGTGAGTACATGGTCTTTAAATTTGTTCTTGGGATTGGAAACAGCTTTGCACATCTAGTAAAAGCAGCTGAATCCTTCCAGCCTGTGTTTTATGTTTGGGTGAATCTACTGGCATAAATCCGAAAGTTTTCTTGGTTATTACCTTTCTTAATAGCTGTAATAGCAAACCATGTTTTGCTGAAGATGTTTACTTTGGAGGAATTATTGATAGCGGATGTTGACTGTTTATATTGCTAATTAAAAAGGGTGAAAATTACTCTTTGGATGCAGATACTGAGGTTTCAGATGGAAAGGCTTTTCCAGGCCACCCCCTTCTCTCCTGCCCACCTATAATATAATATAACACGGTGGTAATAAGCAAAATCAGTCAGGAAGAATCACGAAGATCTTTAATCACTTCCCTACACTGTTGAACTCTTGTATTGAAAGTACTTGTCTTCTGGTTCCTTAAGCTAGGGGTTTTTTTTTGTGACAGTAGGTTCAACCGTCATAACTTCATTTTGAATTGATGAATTGAATTGACAAACCTCCAGTGTGGTTGCACCTCTCAGCGTGCAACATCTGTACGACACAGGGCATGTTTTACAAGGGCATGTAGCAATAGGACAAGCGGTAATGGCTTTAAACTGAAAGAGGCTAGATTTAGATTAGATATAAGGAAGAAATTCTTCACTATGAGGGTGGTGAGGCACTGGAACAGGTTGCCCGGAGAAGTTGTGGATGCCCCATCCCTGGAAGTGTTCAAGGCCAGGTTGGATGGGGCTTTGAGCAACCTGGTCTAGTAGAAGGTGTCCCTGCCCATGGCAGGGGGGTTGGCAGTAGATGATCTTTAAGGTCCCTTCCAACCATTCTATGGTTCTGTGATTCTATGTTAAATGCACTCTGCAAGGTTGAATTGGACTTTGCCATGTTGATACAGAACTGTTACCTCCTATATTTTACTGTCAAGAACCTAAGTTACCTACAATGTACTTATTTCCCTAACTCTCTCTATAGTAGCGTAACAGGGATTGCAAATACAGATTTTCAAATTTTCAGTCCTCTGTACAGTCCTTCAAACTGCCCATCTCCGCATTATCTGCCCCATATTTTTGAATCACCCTTTCCATGAGCATTAGTTTTCCTAATCCAGTGTATTTTTGCCTATGACTGTAGCTTTTAAATACAGTATTTTCTTCAAAGTGTCTCAGCTGTGATTATGATTATTTTATCCCTGTTTACACCAGTGCAAGTGTTGGCAGAGTATCCTAGGAATTAGACCAGCATTCAAAAACCCTGTTGTGACTACAGCTCTACGTGCGAAAGCAAGTAAATCCTCATTGTCAACAGGGGGACAAAGCCAGAAACTCTACCGTGATTCCAAAAAAATATTGATATTATTTACATGGCCTTTTCAGTAAAGGCCAGAAGTACATTTTTTTCAGTTTGTATCGGAGACAAGGCACGTGGCAGATTAACAAGTCCCTGCAGTCCCAGTATGCAGAGCCTGACTGTTCAAAGGACACAGGCAATACAGCTTATTAACAAGAAAAGTAAGAAAGAAAAACAAAACCAAACCTACACGTTGCACTTTTTCACCGGCTACTGCTGCAGCCCTCCCGCACCAGTGCCGCTTACAGTTTCAGTGAGCTTGATTTTCATACCCCTGAATTAAATGCCAAGCTGCCCTCTTCTCGAAGCTGCAGCAGTGTACGAGAGCTGCGTTTGCGGGGCAGAGGCAGGACCTGCTGTTCTGCAGCGGGGTGAATGCCTTGGCGGTGGGTGAGCGGCGCAGGGGCAAGCTGGTTCCCGGCTGCTGCTGCCTTTGCTGGGTAGAGCACGAAAGCAGTAGAGCGTGGCAGTTCGGGTTTCAGAGTCATAAAAGTGCATCTCATTTGGGCTTATAAGTCCATCAACTGGTCCAGCAATGTGGTTATCAGTGAAACAAATCAGGCTTCCTGTCTGTTGGAATCGGGCATGGAGGCAGGACCGAGGGGCCATCTAGCTAGTTGTCCCCATTTCCAAAATGACTTTGCTGTTGTCCTGGCCTCAGCAGGGAAAGTCTCACCCTTGGACAAGCAGAGCTGGTGTTTGGGTGGTGTTCAGAGAGTGACCATGTGCATGACTGGTGCTGTTTGTACGCTGGTGTGTCTGCGGTGGTGCTTTTCAGGAGGAGCAAGTGCAGGATGATGAGGTTTCATGCAGAGACTTCTGTATTTCCATTTCAACCTCTGTATTTTGGTAGGATTTTACAGCCCAAGGGTAAGCACTGCCTCCCAAAATCTCTGAGAAAGCATCAGTTGCAGCAAAAACAGATAAACAAATCCAGCAAGCAAGCAGCAGGAAAACCCGTATATTTGGGGTGTCCCAACTTGGTGATGCCAGGGAGCACATTAGCAGCTTGTTGGAAGCAGGAGCGCTTGCACAGCAGCACACAAACTTCAACCAAAAATAAACACTCAGAGATATAGTAGCTGCTGCTGTTTAATCTGTCTCGCTGAACGAACAGAAATTGCTGGCTGAGCCCTTGGGGCAACGGAGCAAACAGCCTGGCAGAGCTCTTGGAAATGTTGGGTTTGGCTTTTTGGAGGGTCTGGCGGAGGCAGGGACATACACGGCTGTCTAGAGGAGCGTGGGCAGCCAGCACCAGCTCTGCCATGTCATTTCTCCTCACCCCTGAGTGATTTTGGCTTAGGCAGGTTTGGTTGGGGGCATCCACGTGAGCAGCCCTGGGGTGGGCTGCAGCTCTGGCCCTGGTGGAGCTGGCAGCAGGTCCTCAGCTCGCACAGTGGGACCTGCACCCTAACTAAGGAGAGGAGGACAGGGGGTGACACCTTTCTCCTGCCCTTGCCTTTGCGCAGGCTGTACGCCGGCCCAGAGGTGGACATCTGGAGCTGCGGCGTTATCCTTTACGCCCTTCTCTGCGGCACTCTGCCTTTCGATGACGAGCACGTCCCCACCCTCTTCAAGAAGATCCGGGGAGGTGTGTTTTACATCCCCGAATACCTCAACCGGTCTGTTGCCACTCTCCTCATGCACATGCTGCAGGTTGACCCCCTCAAGCGAGCAACCATCAAGGACATCAGGTCAGCCCAGGTGGGATGGGGTGGGCTGGCTGTGTTCGGGGGGCTCCAGAGTACCGGTGGCAGAGGATGGTGGCTGTCCTGGGGGTAACCTGCTGGCAGGTGGGCAGCGTGGTTTGCAGGAGTAGTCAGCTAATCCAGCTGTTTTTTGTCCCAAGTGATTCAAGGAGCACTCCTGCACCTTTCTGTGCTGATGGAGAGGTGGGTGCTGCCAGCTGGCAGTGAGTGACGATGAACAGGGTTATGATTTTATATATATTATGTATATATATAAAATGCTATTTTACTGCATTATAAAATAGCCTCAAAAATCTCTTAATAGTGCTTAGCAAAAACAGCTATATCATGCAATAGTCCTAAGAACTTAATATCCACCAGCCATTTTTCATTACTTTATTTCAAGACCACCTCCCTCTAGGTACCAGTTCAGAATAAGAGGGTAATCATTGTACTTAGTGCCTATCCAATAAAAAAGGAGGAGAAACACAAGAATTACTAACTTAATCTGTAAACATCAGATATAATTTAAAATGTGAGCAAATGGTTCATCTTTAAATGCAGCGTAGTTTTCTTGTCTAGTCAATGAGTGCAGTGCAATGGAGCTTTTCTCTGCACGTGTCACTGTGAAATTCAAGGTAAAGGGAACAGTTGGGCTCTTAAGCAGACATTTGTGCCTGCAGAGATCATTAAACGTTCATAGCTGGTAGTAGGACTTCACAATTCTCACAATCTGAGCCATTTTAGAAACGCTTTGTAAAGCTGGAGCCCAGTATGCATTTTATGAAATCTATAGTAATCATTAATCTAGCTGGTGTGCTAAGCATATATGTAAATAAATGTTACTGGGACTTTCAGGAGTTCTCAGGTTTTTAATGCATTTGCAATAGATGGCCTTAATTTTGCCCTTCAAGTAAAACCTTTTTATTTCTTAAGTCCTTAAGACTAGAGGATTTAATCACATGTTAGAGCAGCAGCACATGTGGCAAGATTACAGCTGATACGTAGAACCTATAGACAAGCCTCTCTGTGGCATTTAGCCACTTAATTATCATTGACTTCATTGTAAATCAGTGGGAATCAGGTACCTGGATAGCTTTGATGCTCTGTGTCTCTATCAGACCCATAGTAATCAAAAAGCATGAGCATCTTGTAAGTGCTGAGGTCTTACTTCAAAGCCGAGTGAGCAAGGAGCCAGTGTCATCACTGTTGCAGTACTTTGGTGACCGTGCAGGGCTGGGTTGAGCTCCCCAATCTGCAGCTGAGGATTAGTCCTGGCTAGACCAAGTGAGGGACTGGTGGCAGTGGTTGCCCCATCTTGCCTTGCACAGAGCTCATGGCGGCTCCTCTCTGCCTTTCCTCAGGGAACACGAGTGGTTTAAGGAGGAGCTGCCCAGTTACCTGTTCCCAGAGGACCCTTCTTACGACGCCACTGTCATTGATGACGACGCAGTTCGGGAAGTTTGTGAAAAGTTTGAGTGCACAGAGTCAGAGGTGATGAACAGCCTGTACAGCGGTGACCCTCAGGACCAGCTGGCGGTGGCTTACCACCTTGTCATCGACAACCGGAGGATCATGAACCAAGCCAGTGAGTTCTACCTCGCCTCCAGTCCCCCCACCGGCTCCTTCATGGATGACAGCACCATGCACATCCCTCCCGGGGTGAAGCCGCACCCCGAACGGATGCCGCCATTGATAGCGGACAGCCCCAAAGCGCGATGTCCTTTGGATGCCCTCAACACCACGAAGCCAAAACCCCTGACTGTCAAAAAGGCCAAGTGGCACCTGGGAATCCGCAGCCAGAGCAAACCCTATGACATTATGGCTGAGGTGTACCGCGCTATGAAACAGCTGGACTTTGAGTGGAAGGTAGGGGGTGCTGGTGCTTCGTGGGGTCTTTTTCTCATGAGCTGAATTGCTCAGGGAGGTTAGTAAGTATGGTTACAGCCTCACCTGTTTCCAAGTAAATGCCCACACCTTGCGATCATCACTGTTATTTCTCAATACAAACACGCTGAATTGAGATGCTAGCTGTGGTTCAGTATCGGGGGTGTTTGTTTATGTCGTGAAATAAGAGTTTTCTTTCTGAATGCTCTAAGCCTCTGACCAGAACGATGATTCTGCCTCATTTAGCTGCGGGCATAAGAGGAGCTGGTCACAGTTCTCATTTTAGTGGCTAATTCCTTGTGAGGTCATCTTGAATGCTCCTGAGCAAAGGAATTCTCATTATTTCTGTTTGGGTCCTAGCAGTCATGTGTGCTGAAATGGCACGACATGCATCTTCTTAAAAGATGCACAGGTGAGGGGGGGGGTGCATTTGGGGCAGGAGTTGCCACCATTGATGCGGTGGCATTTTCCTCGATGGAGCGGTGCTCGTGGACCAGATGTGCTTTCAGACACTTACTGCTTCCCTGGTTTAGGGCTCAGCTTCTTGAATCTTGATTTAAACCCAGATGACATTTTAGTTGACAATACTCACTTCAGATATTTCTTCAGAGCTACACAGCATTTAGTCACAATCTTTTTCAAAGTCTGATTAATAAATCCCTAAGTTAGCCCTTAATATTTTCTGCTGAGCCTGATTCCCTAAATCTCGGTGCAGTCACTGATGTGAGCTCTCCTGACTCATGGTCTTTTGCAGCAGCCTCATGCAAGCATCAGGAGCAAGGTAAGGAGAAACTAGCCCAGATCTTCATCACAGAGGAGGTACCCTCCTCACTCCAGGTCCCAAGGGTTGTACAGTGTGAATGTCACTGTGCTGCTTCTTCAAAGCCTCCTATCTCCTCCTTGTTTTTGATAATAATATGTATTTAAAGCCAGGTAGTGCCCAGAAACCTGATTTCACTGCAGCAGCCAGGAGATGGACTGTCTCCAGATGCATATGCCTACACCAGCCAGACATTTGTTAGCTGCATGGTTTTACAGAGAGCGAACAAACCTGATGTATTTCTGGTACAGCTTCACGAACCAAGTCATCCCAACGTCTTCATGTAGGCAGTGGAGCTTATTTTGTACGAGTAGGTTTCACAATAGCTTTTCCCACCCTAAGAATAGCTTCAGATGTGACTCTTCATCAAAATAGCTTTCCCATCCATGCAATTGCTTCGTAAATATAGCCCAGAGAAAAGATCTCATTGCAAATGAGATGCAGCAGATTGTGGGGTGGGAAGCGGCAAGAGAGAATACACAGCTCAAGGCTGATTCACAAACACTGAATTTAGCTGCGCCGATGGGAGAGGTTACTCTCCCCAGCTGCCCAGCCTGCCCTGGTTTCATGGGCACGGTCCTCGTATGCAGGTCCACGAGTGGACTTTTTGGCTCATATGGGCATTGCTGCTGGTGAGGAAGGAGCAAGCGTCAGTTTGGTGCCTGACAGACAGGTTGCGGCAGCTTCATCTGCCAGCAGCTGGTGAATCAGAGCCCTAAGAAGCATTTTTAAAGGTGGGAGAAAATAGGATATGAAGCCATTCGCTTAAATTCGTAAGCATTGTTCTCTCTAGAAACTGTGTTTTTCTCAGAAGATGTCTTGCTAGTATTTAGAAAAAAATAAGGAAAGAAATGTTCTTGCTACCTCGAATCTTACTCCTGAAAGCAAATTTCCCGTTGCAGGTGGTGAACTCCTACCATCTCAGAGTGCGCCGCAAGAACCCGGTGACGGGCAATTATGTGAAGATGAGCCTGCAGCTCTACCAGGTTGACAACCGCAGTTATCTCTTGGACTTCAAAAGCATCGATGGTAAGCAGGAAATGGTGCAACAGGATATGTAAACACATGAAATGGCAAGTTTGGAAATTTAAAAAAAATTTTTAAATCATTCTTTGCATTTCGAAATGGTGATGCAGCTGTTTCAAGTCAGCGAAAGCCCTTTTGATCCATTTGTCTCTACCTCTGTTAGTAGTTCCTTACCAAACATGCATTGCAGATGCCAAACTAATGCTACTTTCTTTTTTTCTTTTTTTTTTTTTTTTAATATTCAAGATGATGTGATGGAGCAGAGGTCTGGCTCATCCACGCCGCAGCGCTCCTGCTCCGCTGCCGGCTTGCACCGGCCGAGGCTGAGCATCGATGCCACTGCGGCCACCGAGTGCCAGTCGCTGACGGGCTCTCTGAGCGGCTCCTTCGTCGGCAGCATCCCCTCGGTGACACCGCGCCTGGGGAGCCACACCATGGACTTCTTCGAGATGTGTGCCAGCTTGATCATGGCCCTGGCTCGCTGACGGGCGGCACCGAGGCACCAGTCCCTCTGCACAAGGTATTGCACTGTGAGGGTCTGATCCAACTTGTCTGTTCCTTGTTTCTTCTGCTTCGTTCCTCCTCCTCCTCCACCCCTCATGGCTCCATAGCCTGTGACACGGAGCCAATTCCAGACCCAAAACGTACTCCCCTCTAACAAGGCACTGAGGAAATGAAGAATAACTTTATTTCACTTGTTATACCTTGGTGAAAGGTATCCAATACCCTTTTTTTCTAGTGAACCGAATGGAAAATGTTGGCATGGCTGTAAAGTAGCAAAAGTATCACTGAGTTTTTGGAAAAAACCTCCCTCCTGATTCATCCTGATATAACAGAGCCATGGCCAAGCTTTCTGCGATGTAGGTAGCTGCAGTGAGGTTGATGTTGTATCCCCTTTGCTGTGCAGAGCCAGGGCAGGATGGGCTGAGCCAGGTCAGAGGTGTTGACCAGGAGCTATGCGAAATGGAGCGGAGGGGTAATGAAGTAGCTCTGCGGCGTTCGCATCCAGGTGCTGGCGGGGCTGCCGGCCTCTGGTAACACTTTCCTCCTGAAACTAGCAGCTGCTTAGAAGATTCTGCACTAGTGCAATATGCCATCTCTCCCCTCTGTTTTTTTCCCCTGCTGAAGATGGGGAGGGAAGGTGGGATGTGCAAAGGTCCTGTTGCAAACGTGCCGTGGGAAAGCCTCCACGTGTCAAGTGTTTGCAGAGGAGTGTCCCATGAGATGCTTTATTTCCTCCTCCTGAGAGCCCCGGACAGCACTGACCTGCTCATCACGTCCAAAGGTGAAGGCTGCTTGCCTTTTTTCCAGCCCTTAATCATCGCTCCCCTCCAACCTGCTCACCCTCCTCTGCCTTACCGCCAGCTCCAGGGGCCGAATCCCAAGCAGGATTTGGATGAGCCACCAACGGAGGGCAGGATGCCGATGAGCCACCCGAAAACCCAGCGCTTCACCCACACTTTGCCCAAGGGCGGGGAACATCACTGCCGGGCAAGAGCCAGCAGCATCGCATGGCTCCGAAGCATTTACCTGTCACCCTTCCCATAGGAAGCCTTTGCCTGCTGTCAGCACCCTAAAATCGCTGCCACATCTGCCTTCCCTGCCTTCCCCGCTTGCAGCTTCACACCGCCGGAGACTCACTTTCCATGCAGAAGGGCTCTCCCGTCCCGCTGCTGCTCACCGGACTGGGACCTTCACCACTCCGCTGATAAGGCAGGGGTATCTGAATTCAGAGTTTTACTGTTTCTTTACCACTGGCTACCTGAAGGATAGGGTTTTATTTTTTAAGACAAACTACAGGGATTTTTAAGGTTAAATTCTTGTTATTCAAGGGTAAACTCTAACGCATGTGTCACTTCTTTGTTTAAAAGAATTATTATTTTTGATTACATAGGCTTAATCTAATGGGCAGTGTTGGCATCTGCTTGGCTTCGCTATGGTATTTAATCCATTTACTTGATTGTGAAGGAACGTAACAGTCTAATCAGTCAAGGAACAAATGCTTTATGAAAACTTTGCCAAAAAAGTCCTGGGTGGTTTTGTTTTTTCCTTGGGGTTTTTTTTGTTTTGTTTTAAGAAACAAAGCAAAGGAGAACTTGAGCAACATTGCTGGTCCCAGGTATGCGGTCATTCAACTTTAAAAAAAAAATTAATCCATCTTTTTGGTAGCTTCTTACGTCCCATCGAGGTTTTTTGCTAGGTTTTTTTGTACAGTTGCACTTTAATTTATACTTTCTGCAAGTTTCTATGAGAAGCCAGGGAGAGAATGACACATTAAGCCTTTTGTACTAATCATTTTAGGTAATGAAGACAAATACGGGATACTTTTGCCATCTACTGGCAGTTAAGTGGACATTTTCATCTTGAAGTCCCTTTTTTTTTAAAAACACAAAATTGCCTTACTTTTGTTACAGATTACGCTTGGATTCTCACTAACGTGACTTAACAGCTCCAATTTTTCCAGAAGCCGCACAAAGTAGAAAGCTTCCAAAAAAAAATCAGTTTTGCTGTTAAGTTCTCGTACGCTAAATCCAACACAGCAGTGGTTGGATTATAAACCCAGCAGCAGAACAATTTTGTTTTTAAAAGAAACGCTGGAAATATTTGTAGTACTCCTAGGTTTTGTAATGAGCTTTTTATTATATTATCATTATTAAATAAATACTCTGGGGTGGAGGGTGGCTTTGGTACTGTGCCTGGTGGCTATCGGATGATGCGTATCTCCAGTGCTGTGGTGTGAGTGGGTCATACCTGGCAAGGATGGAGAATCCAGACTCCTGCATGCAAAAAAACACCCCAGAGCCAAAGCTGAGTGGCACCCAGCTCTTTAGCAGCTTTTGGATCAGCACTGAGACACAAGCAAACGCTGAGCAAACAGCCCTAAACGGTTTTGGGTGCTAGAGATAAGCCCCTTTGGAAAGGAGCAGGAGAGGGCGGCTGAGCAGCTGTAGGGACAGACATTAATTTCCATCCAGGAAACAGTTAGGAGTGTCCATACACCCGCCATGAAATGTATCTGAAATATAAAAGGCTGTTTAAATCGTCACTCACAACTCAGCATCTCGCCAAGTCGCTTGTCCTGGAAACACCTGTAGCCCAGTTGATAACAGGCTGGTGCATTAGATATAATCTGCAGTTCGGAAGTATGTAGATGTACAGATGTCTTGCCTTAAAATGACACTTGTCCTCTGGGATTTCCAACCCAGCAGAACTGATAGTATTAAACAGCAGCAAACACCCTTAGGAAGAAATATTTGCTTCCTGGAGGCGGGTGGGATTTCTAGGTGGTAGGATAAGCCCTTGTGGCACTTGGCATCTTCTCAGACCCATGCAAACATTAACTCATATATGGATCTGCAAAACCAGTCCTGCTAGAAGGCAATGAGAGCGGCTCAGTTTTCCATATGGAGAGAAACAAAGAGACGAAGCAACTTTCCTGCTCAATGTCAGCAGAGGCAGTGGAGTGAGTAGGACTGATGGAAGTACCTCCTCGATGGATGCGTCGGATTAAACTGTCCATTACAGCCTTACCCAAATCCACGCTGCATTTTGAAATATGCCGAGAAGTTTCACTTCTTTTTTTAATTTATTTTACCTTCACATAGGCTGTTTTCTGGTTCCCAGCTGCAAAGAAGCTGCTGAACTCTGGTTACATTTTCCAGAGGAAAAGTTTAACTTTTACACATTACGCTGTGGTCAGTTTTTTTGAGTTACGCTGGTACATGCAGGAGCATCAGGAAAAGCAGGGTAGATGTATTTGAACTACAGAAACTTGAATTTCTCCAAGTGCAATTCTTCAAAAGCCACCGGACAGCTGTGCTTTGCAAGCCACAAACTCACCCAAACTTTGCTTCAGCCCGAGGGGGAGAGAGACAAAATGCAAAGGATCGAGTTCAGTTAGGCTCCAGCATTAACCTCCAGCTCCTGGACGAGCTAATTCAGAAATAGCTTGTACTGTACTAGTTGGCAAATATATATATGTATATATTATATATGCATACTTTTATGTATAAAATTTAGGTAACATCCCTGTCATTGGCCTCTCGGTTTTGTTTGCCCAGCAGGGTAGGTGTGTGCCCTGGACATCTGCCATCGCACACACTAATCCCAGCATGCAAGAGGACCCGGAGAAAAGGGGTGATATTTTTACACCCTCTTCTAGGTAAAGGCCAGGAGTAGCTTAGCTGACCCCGTCGGACCCAACGTGGCCTTGTCGGGGGAACGGAGGAGAGGTGACGTCAGGAGCCACGAGCATCCTGCCCTCCCACCCTCCCCGGCTGAAGCCCTGGTGCCAGTGCAGTTTTATTTTCGCGAGTCAGAGCTGAGCAGGTGAAGGCAGCGGGATTTTTTTTCTCTTAACGGGTCAGAAATGCATCTTCAGCATGTGCGTCCGATTTAGCATTTCATAAGGTGTGTAGAAGCACAGGGTTATGGGCAGTGTTGTACAAAATGAAGCATCTGGTTAGTATCTGTTGTATATATATTTTTTTGTGTGATTATAATGCCATTCGTATCGGAATAGATGAAGTTTGAACAAAATAACCATTCTGTCTACTCCTTTTCATTTTACTGCTCTTTATCATCCGTTGTCTTGTGTGCACCCATATAGAAGGAAGAGAGACCTATGTGCAGGACATGAAATTGTGCCTTCGACATACATTAGGACTGCTGGAAGTCGCATCTTTCTGTATTTCACAAGGTGCATAAATCCCCCAGTTTATGCAGAATCCCACCAGTGAGACATGCAGGCCGTGTTTCTAAATACTTGAAGTACCATTTGTTGTGCAATTCTTTGGCTTCACCCTTTTATTAGCTGAGAGGAGAGAGGGAAGAAGAGTCGCACATCCAGCCCTTCGGATGAGCCAAACAAATCCCCGCTCCAGCTCCTGCAGTATTTTACTGGAAAGTTTTAGGATCCATTTTTGTTTCAGGTGTGTGATGTAGCTACTGGAGTCCCCTTTCTTAAGGTCTTACTTTGTTACGGGCTTCCCATTTAGTGCTTTCCCTTGGCTTCCTTACCCCTTCCCTTGTATACTCCTTTTCATCATCCACTTATTAAAAGCAACAGCTTCCTGTAATTCTGAATTTCCAGGCTGCCTCTTGGATGTGGCGTTAATGATCCATTCAGAGGTACCTCACTCCCATGCCTGAGAGATGAACCGGTTTTCAGAATTCCCGCATTATACCCGCTGACAAACACTGACTTTTGCAGAGAGTAAACCTGGTGTTACATGTATTCGATGCACATATCTTTGCTCCTTTTGATCATCAAAATTAGGAGAACTGGACGGTAAATCAGAGCTCTAGCTGCAAAGCATGAGTACACTTCTGGTGTTACAAAAAGTCTGTCTTCAACAAAAGCCTTGAAATTCCTGCTGAAGCTGCCTTAATTTAAAAATCAAAGTTTATTTGTAAGACTCATCTCTATGGTTTTTTTCAAGTTTTGAAATAGTTTATTTATCCTCATCTCACAAAGCTGTGAATTAGATACTGTAGACATGGTAATATTTATTCTTGTTGCTGAAAGCATGTTCATGTGTTCTGTATCATGTTATATTCACGTGTTTTGTACCTCAGTGCATTTGGGTTTTTTCTTTTATTGTGCAAAGCAAAACTGAATCCCAGGATAACTGTAGTGTCTGTGGTCCAGCATCTTTGGGCAGACAAACCTCAGCTCTGTGAGGGAGATGAACCGGACTAGTCCATTGCAATTTTTTTGTTCGTACTATAGGGAGTATTTATGATTTATGATATTATGTATTTATGATTTTTTTGTTAAAATACTGAACTTTAAAAAATCTCTGAGTATAAGCATCCCTTCAAACATATCATTAACATGAAGCTCAGAAAAAAACCCTGAGCTCTATAAATACTCCATCCTTCTTGGTATTTTCTATTTTGTCAACCGATGGACTGGCAAAGGTTTTGTTTTCAAATTAATTGCTTTACGACTTTCTGGGGCTAGCTGTTGTGGAAGGGCACAGAGCCTAGATTCAGTTTTGTTCTTTGTGCAAGTAACTGTGCATTAGATAATCACAACGAAGCCTTTTACCTTCCATTTATGGTGTGGAAAGTGTTTCTCGGCACTGCATGTGATAGCTGTCTCCATGGTTGACATTTGCACTTTAATAAACTCAGAGATGAAAAGAGATGAGAGCAACAAATCCTTAAAACTTACGTATCGCACAGTCCATTTTTGCAGGCTGGGGTTGGCTGGTAGAGTTTCCCTCTGGAGATGCTCCTGGCACATCTCGGCTGTGGGGCCATGGATGCCCCCGGGCTTGGGGTGGCCAAGGGGCAGGGAGGAGTGTTAAAATATACACATGAATAACAGAAACAGCTTCCCCAACCCAAAATACATGCCAGGAGCCAGGCTCAAAGGTTTTCTTGTGTATTAACGTGCATCCAGCAGAGCTGATGGACCTGTGCTGACTGAGATCTCAACTCCTTATGCAAAAGCATGGAGAGAAGGATTTTAAAAATATTGTGCAAAAATAACCTTTCATTGCAGGAAAGGTGCCTGGGGGGGTGGAATTGGGGACTTAGTTCATATACGCCTGTGATGCAGAGGGGCATAAATCCAGTTAAAGCACAAAGCTGCAGTGAGTGCTCCAGTTTCATCCCTATCCACAGTCTCCCTTTTACACTATTTATGCGGTACAGAACTGGCTTCTAAGAAATTTCAGTTCTCCCTCAGATTCAGCAAATCAGTACAGTTATCGTGGTGATCTTCATTTTGAGAAGGAACATGGAGGAACAGGGTGTAAAGTTCACATGAGAATTACTTTAAGTTTTGATGTGTTTAGGATGTACCAGCAAGTCTATTGTGGTTTAACCGCAGCTGGCAACTAAGCCCCACACAGCTGCTCGCTCGTTCCCCCCAGGTGGGATGGGGGAGAGAATCAGAAGAGTAAAAGTGAGAAAATTTGGGGGTTGAGGTAAAGACAGTTTAATAGGTAAAGCAAAAACCACGCACGCAAGGAAAGCAAAGCAAGGAATTCATTGACTACTTCCCATCAGCAGGCAGGTGTTCAGCCATCTCCAGGGAAGCAGGGCTCCATCACACATAACGGTTACTTGGGAAGACAAACGCCATCACTCTGAACGTTCCCCCCCTTCCTTCTTCTTCCCCCAGCTTTATATACCGAGCATGACATCATATGGTATGGAATATCCCTTTGGTCAGTTGGGGTCAGCTGTCCCAGCCATGTCCCCTCCCAACTTCTTGTGCACCCCCAGCCTGCTCGCTGGTGGGGTGGGGTGAGAAGCAGAAAAGGCTTTGACTCTGTGTAAGCGCTGCTCAGCAATAACAAAAACATCCCTGTATTATCAACACTGTTTGCAGCACAAATCCAAAACATAGCCCCATACTAGCTACTATGAAGAAAATTAACTCTATCCCCGCCAAAACCAGCACAGCTATAAAAGAAAAAAGGGAGAATTTAATTTCCTGACCAATATCATGACCTAAATATAGCCAACCTGTGGTTTAATTGAGGAAATCTAAGTTGCTATGTGTAAAGCATTTTTGTATTGTCTTGAGTCATCCCATATCAAGCACTTTCCTTCTGTACATGCATTGGAACCTGTCCATGAAGAAAAATAGTCTTAAGTGCATTGCAAGCCGTCCTCACATTAAGTCAGCTGCCAACACCAGTGCAGAAGTTCGTGTTTCGCATCGAGTTGTGTCACAACCCCAGAAGGACTCTGCGTAATTGCACTGGGATTGGGGCCCGATCACGTATATCACAGGATATATGGGGAGATTTTTTTTTTTAAAACTTAATTTAAAAAAAAAGAAAAAATTGTTAAATAACTTCCCTAGGCAACAAAAAACAACTAGCACAAGTGGCTAATACAAGATTTGCCTATAGTGCTTACAGAGCATGTGATTAATAGACTTCAGGACGTCTGAGCTAGTGCTGGGTGGGGAGGAGGATGAGGAAGGAGGAGTTTTCTTCACAGGATCAATCCTAAACATTGCCATGGAAAAAAAGCCCCCCAGGTAAACTGTCTCCACAACTTCCATCAGGATAATTCCCCGCAAAGGCTATAGGTGAAGGACATAGTGCACGTCCCAGCCTGCTCTGAAGCCAAACACGCACTTCAGCTCCCCGAACTCTCCATCTCCGCTAGAGAAGTCTAAATATTTGGGCTGGCAAGCCTGCAAAGCTGTGCATGCTTACAGGGGATTGTTTTATTTATTTTTTTTATTGCAAAGATGGATGCAGGCCAACGCACTTAATAGTAACCACATGGTAAAATAAATAAGAATGCCTGTATAGACTTAAAAGTAAATGTTAAATATTTGCTCTGTTTTTTCTGATGTCTTCTGTGGCAGCTTTGAAATGGCCGTGTGGCAAACAGGACTTTTATTTTGCTGTGTTTTCTTAAGCCTGGAACATGTAATAATTTCTAATTAAACCATCTACATTTTTAGGATATTTATGAGCAAACTGATATGGGCTCTTAAAATGTGCTGGGGAGGGGCAGAAGCTGTACACTACAGCCATATTTAAGTCTTTTTTCTTCCAAAGCCATGTAAAAACCCTATCCACATTTTTCTGCTTTTGAAAAGGTATCCACTGGATACACTGAGGAGAAGCCATTAGCAATCTATATTTCTCTTCCTACGTTTAGGAGCGTTTTTCTTAAAATAAGCAATCATCCTCCAGGCCCACAGCAGAGAATAGCCCAAACACAGGGGCAACTGTTGGGTAACTGCTTGCTGCTGCGAGTCGGTGGGAGCCAGAAGTCAGCCTTTACATATCTGGGATGCCTAAGTTAGCTTACAAAAATAAAGTAAATTTTGACTGAATGCTTTGTTTACTCTTCTAAAATGTTTTTTGGAAAGAAATGAGTCAAGTTTTCCACTATTTTATGTATTTAACCCAACAAGAGTGGTGGTACATACTTCTTGTCTCAATACTTTTGTGAAGACCAAAACCAGATCATATTTATATGGTTTGCTTTTTAAAGAGCAAATCTTCTGGGGAGTCTTGAAATTCCAGCATGTAAACCAGACAGTAACAAGATGGAAAAACTAAACTGCACAAATTTTTTTGTGCAAATGCGGAAATGTTACAGCTATTTCAGAGCTGACCAGCAAGGTACTCCAAAAAGAGAGAAATACTGAAAATAACTAATGTTGAGATAATCAGTGAAGACGTGCTCTGAATAGCAGACAAAAAAAGGAACCATCTCTTGCACGTTTAACAGTGCAAGTGTAAAAAATAAAACTTTATTTACATTCGCATCAGCTCTCCAAAGTTGACCAACGTGGACTCTCATGGATGCGGGAAGCACAAAAGAGACCTTCAGGGATGCTTCGGGGGAGAGCAGCTCTCAGGGCAGTCAGCACTGTCTGTCTCAAAAAAAGAAAGTTTCACAGCAATGGGCACCTGAGCCAATACAAATTAACCACCTATCGGTGGTTAATTTCTATCAATTATGCATGAGCATGCAAGGAAATGATATTGCAGCAGGGAATTTAAGGGTGTGTTTTGGCAAGGCAATGCACACAGAGTGGCCCATGTTTGCAGCAGATGTGAATTAATACGGCATATCTAAAGGCAGTCAAGAATCTCCAATTTATATAAGTCATGACTGCACGGGGGTTTTTTTAGCTGCAGTTGGACTTGAAACCTGTATAACAGCAGAATAGCGGACTAAAACTGGAAATACTTATTTAATATTTAATACTGGCTGTTTACATTAACCTTCCCCGCCTTCAGAAGTTTTGAGTACAGTTCTCCAGATCTCAGATATCTGTACGCAGGAAGGAGAAGAAAATATGCATCATCATAAATAAAATCTGAGTTTACCTGAAGTTCAGATGCTCCACTAGAACATACCCATCTGAGAGAAGGGGAAAAAGAGAAGTAAATTAGTAAACTCCTGAGCAAATAAAGTCACAGTGCCTAAGCACAAAGAACATACTGTTACTTGCCCCTCAAAACTGGATTGAAAAGTGACCACTCGTGCCAGAGACTCTGCAAACTTACATCTGCCCTCCGAATTGCGGCAAATCACTGTGTTGCCCTCCGTGACATCGATAACATCCAGCTGTTCTCCAGCTGTGACCGGGAGATCAACTCTCCTCTTACTGGGGACCGAGCACTCGGCAGTGGCTGTGTTGATGACCTTGATCTCCTTGTCATACTGCAGAGAAGAAATAAAAGCATGAGTTACTCCACACTCATGTGCGATGTCTTTAAGGGCAGTAAGGAGGGACGGAAAGAACAGATTTCAGGATGGGTTGTGAGGCTTTGTTTGGGGCTGAAGAGGGGCAAAAAAACCCAGCAACACCGCTGATAAAGATCCCAGATTAGGGGAGAAGGCAGCAGGTCAGTTGGACATCTCTCCCAGCATAGCTAAGGACCAACAGCTTTCCACTGTGCATCTTTTAAGCATGACACGTAGCTGCTTTCCTCCTCTGACACAGCTAATTCCCTAAATATAGACACATACCATAAAAGTTTCTCTAAAAAACTTCTCTTCTTTTTCCATCTTCTTGCTTTTTTCTGCATTGCTCTTCTTGACTTTGAAGATATTTCTGCATGGAGAGACACAGACACACACACTTCTGAGCTCAATTTAAATAACCCCTGGCACACTGGGAAATGCAACCCAGAGCCTAACTCCGGTCTTGTCTGCAATGAACCCTTGTAAGAGCTAAACATGCCATTCACATCGCTATTTTTCATAAAAGGATGAATATACAACTAG
Organism: Balaeniceps rex; assembly: GCA_013401315.1. NCBI lineage: Eukaryota > Metazoa > Chordata > Aves > Pelecaniformes > Balaenicipitidae > Balaeniceps > Balaeniceps rex. The sequence continues at coordinate 121,502 of VYZW01061716.1, read as the reverse complement.
AATCTGTTGGTGAACAGAACTTGAGCCGTTTTGTATCTCCATTTAGAATAACTCTTTTCTCTGTGAGCAGTGTGGGAACAAACAAACTCTTTATCAAGTGTTTCAAATCAGTTGTGTTTTTACAGAAGTCAACGATTCACTTTTCCCCCAGCAATTTGTCTCCTTCTGGTTTTATTTAAATTCAAACATAAAGGGTCCCCAGATAACTCTCATCCCGACTCATTTATGGAATTGGGGCTTGACACAGCTCTGCAGATTTTTGTTGCTTTTTTAGCACATGAAGGAGAAAGTCACCCAAGCAGATGCTTATATGGCACTGTAAAGTGAAAAACAAGCTCCTATAACCAGCTTAAGAGGAGCAATGGCCATTCATGCTGGGGCATTCCCTGGGTATGGATGGAGATACCACTCTTTCTGGTTTGTACATGAAATTCCAGCTATGGCATTCGTTTTAAAACTAAGACAGGAAAAAACCAACCAACCAAACAAAAAACACCCACTTGCAATAAATTATTCACTCTTGGTTAACTTTCATGCACTTAAAATTAAGAGGAGGGGAAATAAGAGCTGAAATTAGGGACTTTTGAGCAGTGAAGAGATTCCTCCTTGGCAGTCTCAGCCTGCAGCACCTGCGATCTCTAAGGAACGGATGAAATTGCATCAGCTTCCTGAGAGTCTGTAAAATTATACTCATGATTTTGCACAGCACAACAAGTGGTGTTTGAGCAACCCCATGCAGGAGCTCTGTGGAGAGAACCTAGAAAATAGACGTCTGATTTGCATTTGTTTGAAGTCCCAGGTATTGGGTCATGAAAAAGCTCATTGCAATGCACATTTTTCTGATCTAAAAAGGAAATGAAAACTACTTCCATGTGAATTTTTGCAGCACCGGTAACAAAAAGTTTTATTTTTGCTTTTATGCACAAATGGTCCAGCAAGAGGCAATTCAATAAACCCAGCAGGAAAAAGAAGACCCAAGAAATCAATACTTTAAAATAAGGACAAGGGGAACACACAGGCAATTACTATGGCTTCTAAACACAGCTCTTGCCAATATAGCAATAGCTGATCCACGGAGATCAAATATTTAATCAAGGCACAATTAAAGAAGGAATGGGACTGGGCATGGCAGAAAAGCAGCCAAATATACAGCAAATAACACCTTTTCGTCTCATCTAAGCGGGAAGACATGATACAACTTCAGGATGAGACCCCCAGGGTATCCCCCACTTGCATACAGCTCAGATCCAAGAGTTTGTTTTGCCCCCCAAGATATTTTCTGCAAAGTTTCACGAAAGCTGGGATCAAAGAGAAAGGACCCTAGAGCAGCAGTTGACAAAATGTGCAATCTGGGGCATCCTGCTCCTTCAAACGATTCAAGAGACGCACGTACAAGGTTAGACAACATGAGAAAACACAGAATGGAAATCAAGACCTTTCCACATCATTGCTGCTTTTCCTTTGGTCCTTATCTTCTTTCACCATCAGAAATTTTGGCATCCGGGTTTTGTGCTTGTTGTCCTTCTCTCTGAGAAGAGGGGAAAAAGCCACACAGAAATTCATGTTTTTGCCAGCAGACCGTGTCCCCTCCCCAAACCCGTGTACCTACAAAGTCGTGATTTTTCTCTCTGTCTCCCCCCACAACCACCACTGAAACACAAACACTTGCTTCGATTTATACCAGCACGCACTGCTGCCACAATCATCTGGCAACAAGACATCGAGACATGCTGTTCCTATTAAAAGTAATTTTTCTGACAAGGAGCTTGCCAGGACGGGGCTGATTATCGGGTCTGGGAGCCGAAGTTTTCCTTCCTTAGGAAAACTATCTGAATTTTCACGTGTTTCAGGGAGCAGCTCTCTCCTTTTCATGTCTCTGGCACTAACTAGGTAACATTGAAGAAACATTTTGTGGGGTGCTACTTGCCAAATTAAACACACATGGAGAGGGCACCTGGACTGCCTCCAGAGGACTGAATCCCGACCAGCTCCTGACCCTCGGTGGCTTGCAGTACCACAGGCTCCCCAGGGCACAGGTTTGTGCCAAGAGGAACGTCTCCTTGGCCTGAGGCCAGCCCCAGGAGAGGGCACCCTCCTCACCTCAGTTCTCTCTGCCCCACCTCGACATCGTCGTACACCATGTCCTCCTGGGAAACAGTTGCTGTCAACCAAAACACAGCAGAGACAATTATTAGATGTCATTCTGAGTCTGGTACTCAAAGCGATGTATTGCAGAGGAAAATTGGGGCTGCTGCTAGTCACTCAACCCAAAGGGGCCAAGAAAGGAAGATCCTTGGGACTCTGAAAATGAGCCAAAACTCCAGCACAAGGCAGGATGCTTGGGTTCATTAGTTGTGTTTGTGGGCAGTTTTCTGGGTGGGTTTGGCCATCCAGCTCCAGGGATGGAGCTGGAGCAGGAGCAGGAGCAGCAGCAAAGCCCCAGCTTTGCACTGCAGCCAGCCCAGGTAGGATTTCCATCCCAAGGACATGGGTACGTTCACTCCAGCACCTTGTCAAAGCTTGATTAGTGGGGACAGTTTTTGCATCCACCCCCATTTACACAAGGCATGAACTTGTCCCTTCAGCAGACAGCAGTAAGCAGCAAAGTTTTACAGAGCTGCCAGAGCGTAGTCGGCTGTTAAACACCGCCACCAGCCTGGAAGCAGTGGCTCAGTGTGGACTGCTTCACATATTGCCTTCCTAAATATATTCAGATCTGAAAGAGGAATGCTCCACTTCAAAGAAAACCATTCAAAAATAAGCAAAATCCCACCCTCAAATGAGGCATAAATCTCTATCAAGTCTTCAAAGTTAACACTGCCACATTACATGATTTTGAGAAAGGCATGATGCCTAAAGTTGATTTTCCATTGTGCAATATATTTGCCTCTTCATACACACACACAAATCCCCAAGAGCCAGATACATGTATGTTGCTTACCTAAATTTGGTACCGAAATGGAAAACAATCTATGGATAGAAAGAGGCTTTTAGAAACAAGTTTGCACAGCAGTATTGCCCAAAAAGCCATGAGCACAAACAAGCTGGCAGCATGCAGCGCTTGCTACTGAAGTGATGGAGGCAGGTCTAGGTGCACGGGCTCCGTGACACCAAAAGCATTTGCCAGCATTACATCCCTTGCTAAATACGCATCTTCATCCTCTGGCAGCAACAAGAGCCCTGTGTTCATCAAGCAGGTTATGAAAGGTCTACATTGCATCCAAAGAACAGTCCAACTTGGCAAAGGCACCCTCCTCCTGCCCACCCCTACACCCCTTCCCAATAGCTAGAGGGTTGATGGACAATTAGTAACTGTAGTTAGTAGTAATTCCCTCCTTGTAGTCTGCCAATATCATGGGTTGCCCGGGAATTTAAATGTGACAATGACTGTAGATATCTAAGACACTTGCGGGAGCTTTAAGGGTTCTATGTGACAGGCTAATGGCATGAAACCTGGTGGCTCCTTCCCTATAATGATACTTAGCAGTAATGCAGGAAGGAGCCCCTGACATGGCAGAGCAGCTAGTGACAAATGGTTTTTAAGTAAAACAAACCTTCCTCACATAAAAGAGGAAAGGGTTAATCTGGAATTTCCAAAGAAATAAGAAAAAGTAGCATTTTCCTGGACTTCAGGCACTGCGCACAGGGTGATGCATGTGCTGGCAGTGGTGGAGGACAGGTTCTGCAGGCAGCTACCTGTGCATTTGAGGAAAAGGCAGTTTCCATGAAACCTTAACCAGGGTTTTGTATATTAAAGTAAGAGTACCCAAAAGGGCACGATAGGAAGTTATACAATATCCTCTATCCTAACTTGGTAAGACTGCAGACTCAGTAGTAAACTTCTTCAGCAGATGCTGTTGCCAGATTGACTATAAATGGTACTTGGAATAAAAAAACAACCCTTAAGAGCCACATAGCAAGCCTTTGCCTAATCCTGGCCCACAGGTCTAGGCAGCAGGTATCACATTTCTACGTTCCCTTGTGTAGCTGCATCATGTTGAGGTACCAGAAAGTTACCAAAGGCAGCAGAAAGCCTATGAAAACTTGGACACTGCTGTAGGACCAGTTCCTGTAGATTCCTGATGCCAGAGACTTCGGAGAAGCTGCACATATGGACTATTGGCCACATCTGCCATAACAACTCCTAATGAGTTGATAGAAACACTTTTGGCATAACTTTCCCAATAAAGCTGTATTCCTTACTCCTAGACCACCTGCTCTCAAATTATGGAAATATGAATGCTCAGGTTTGGAGGGGGAAGGGGTTGGACAACCAACATTTTCTTACCTTAAGTTTTCCTTGACCCTGGTATTCTTCAGCTTCAACTTTTCTATCTTAAACAAGTTTCCAAATCTCTTTTGTTTTTCCGTTCTGTCCAAAAGAGATATTAAATCAAAGAGGCACTAGGCGCTGGAGTATGTGAGAGTTGCAATACTCAAAGCCCCAGAGATCCTGAAGCAGGTAAAGGAAGGTCAGCAGACCTTAGACCTCAGCTCAGCAGTAGGCTTTAAGCCTTAACAGCATCATGCAGATGAATGATGGATTCAATGGGATAGGCACCAACACAGCAAAAGGTGCTTAATTATAATGTCCAAGCTCAAATCTTTGCTTAGCTTTAAACTTTTTGGTGTTGATTGATGTTGTCCTCCTCTGACCTAACAACTACAGAATGATCCAGGTTTATTTGGAGTAAAAATTCCTGATGAAAGGGACAAAAATTTCCCAGAAGCATGCAGTGCACATTAAAGGAGGACATCAGAAGCATCTGTCTGTGCTGCCTTTCGTCACACATTTCTGTCATGTACACTCTTGAGAAGGACATTCCACTACACACACTTCTCTCTGAAGCTTATGGGGGGTTGCAAAGATACACAGCGATTTTCTAATAAAGTATCATCTGCGAAAAACCAAGATCCTCACATGGGGGACATAACCCATGCGCAAGTACTATGAAAAATACTTTAGGCATATCAACACACCTAATCTTGCATGTGGAATCAATAGAAAGATTACATGAAGACTGTTTTGGGGATTAAGATACTGACCTCTGAACCCCGTGAATTTGGTCTCAACCCTAGCTTTGTCATGAAATTCCCTTGCAAACCCAGCAAGATGCACTGCTCCTCTGTGAATTAGCAATAGAATTTAATTTCTGCTGCTGTTGAGCACCCATGTGCAGAGAGGCGCAGAAGAGGCATGGGTACGCTTCTTGGTGGGTGGGGGACGTGCATGGTTGGTCCAGGAGCCAGATGCAGGTGCCACCACACTACCCTCTGGCCTGAGAAGCTCATGCACCTCCACCACTCAACTCCTGTGGACAATTTGCAGAGAAATTACACTTTCACCTTTTAATAAGTGCCCAGTCACCTCCAGGGTTTCATGTTTCCCATACTTTTTTCCCCTCTCTGACACACACAGGCTCTACGTGCACGCATAAGCTAGGCTTGAATCCAGATGCAAGCCAGTATGAGTCTCACATCCGTAAGGGAAAAGCAGATGTACAGCAACACCTTATTATTCCTCCCACACTGCTCCTTAGAAGAGAGCCACCAGATGCACTCAAAGCAATTGTGTGCAACATCCCCAGCCCATATGCTGTTGCCAAAGGCTGTCTCTATTTCTTACAAAGGGATGCAGGAAATCTTCTACCGCATGAGGGTAGGGAACCACACAAAGCTAATACGTAAAAACACAACTAACTTCACGTTTCACCTCTTAATCCATTTGGGAAGCTCAGGCAACATATAAACCTGAGGCTGCAAAACTCATTGCTTTTATAACACACCCTGTGGAAGCAAATATCTTGAGAAGCTATACAAAAAAGAACAGGTTGCAAGTTAGTTACAGCATGTCAGCCTGGGCTCCTTTCAGCTTTCCAACCTTCTGTGATCTGAAATGTGAGCATTTTGTTCCTTTTTATGGGGACAATATCCCCATTTGTCCCTCGAGCATTACCTCTTTTAGCACACAAAAAAGGTGCCATTTCTTAGCTACAGCTGAGCAACGCTTTTCATCAAGAGAAGGCTAGCAAGACTGTCCTGTGTGTTTTATGCAAGGAGGGGCCTTAAGAGGAGTACTTCCTATGGATGGAGAGTGCTACAAGCTCTAATAGAAAGGCTTCACTGCTTAGGGATTTAGTTTTGGTAACTATTTTTTCTCCCTAAGTATCAGCCAAATGGGAAAGAAGGAGCAAGAGGGGGAAGAAACCCACCCATACAACAACTTTTCTGCAGTTGCATTAGGAAAAAAAAGGCTTCCAGCCAGTACCTGGCATAGGAAATCAAGGACAGTATTTCAAACTAGAGGCTAAGAAATTGCAACTTACTCTGGTTTTGCTGGATTTTCACCCCCAATCTCAACATCTTCATATGTTTCTTCATAGCCGTTTCCTGAAACTTAAAACCAAGGCATGCCATTATCACAAACCATGTTCAGTAGCGATGAGGTGAGGTTTGCTGGACAAATTGCACCGGGCTGTTACATTTTACTCTTACAGAGGTTTTGAGGTTGCTCAAATGAATTCCATGCAAGACATGTTGTATTGCTCCCCATTGGTTTTAATGGGAATTTAGAGCAACGAGGCCAGAAGGAGACGCTACAGATGTTGAAAGTTAAATGAAGCTATTCACATCATTTCCCAGGGACCAGCCCAAATTAAAAGCAGCTCCCGTTCGAGCTTCCCCTCATGCTGCACTTACTGCTGGCTGAAGCAAACGGACTTGAGGCATCTGACCCGTGGCTGCTAGAAGACAGAAGTATTACATGGGAATTTGCTGCAGCACTGTTTTTAAAAGACATATCAGAGACACAGCCATTGTGAAGAGCCCAGGTCCATACTCACAGTCTATCTTGCATTTCCTCAACATCATCATATATATCCTCTGGTGCCTGCAGAGACTGCCAAGTGTTTTGGTTCAAGGCTGTTCTTTCTACTCCTGGCTTTGGAGCACCAACATACACATAGCGCACTGGGAACAACAAAGGACCTTTGCTTTAGAAGCTTTTCTGAGGAACTCCTCTCAGGGCGAGGACAACTGTTGAGGGTAACAATTGATGCCACAGCAAATAAGAGCCTACAGGCATACATTCCATTCCAGGAGCCCAGGAAAGTCTCTGCTCTGAGCCACTTTGAGAAAGAAAAGCGAAGCATTTTAAAATATTTTAAGTTTTAAAACATTTAGCTTTAAAAACACTTTAAAGTTTTACAATATTTTAGGTTTAAAAAAATTAAAACATCCATCAATATTCTCAATTGTGGCAGCTCTGACCCAAATCCTCCTCACAAGAAAACATCCCAAGAGACTATTCATGGATGTTCAGAGAAGTGATTAAAGGGAGGGCTTAGAATGGCTGGTGGCGATGCTAAGATCCAAATAACGGGCCAGTCCATTGGGAATACACCTGTAAATCAACATCTTGGAAACGAGACAAGAAGGGAGAGTATCCCAGAGATGTATTTCACCAAGGGCTGGAACCAAGCATGACAGTTGCACCTCATGAGGTTAGAACAAGTTTATTACTGGTGAACTCTGTTAAGTGGCAATATTAAATCCTTAAAACTGATTTAATAGAGTTAGAGTAATGTAGAAATGCAGCTACACAAATAAAAGCAGATAATGTTTCTAAATGAACACAGGTGCATGCAGTAGGTCTCACCAGAAACATGTACCACCACAATACGGTCTAGTTAATGACCAAAATTTCTGCAAAACATTCAAACCCCCATGAAGAAGAAAAGGTGGGGGGGACACAACACCAAACAATTCTCCAAATGAGCTTCTCTGATGAAGCAATAGCAGGAGGCTCACCATGAGTACTTTAAAAAAAAAATCCCAACAGAAATTACCTCCAGCTGTTCAAAGGTCAAGGAAACCAGCAAGATTTCTTACAAAACCAGACACCAATCAAAACAGAAAATTATTATGAAGTGATTTAAAATTAAAAAAAAAGAAAAAAAAAAAGAGGACCACACCAATAACAACAACCACAGCCACAGTCAATTTACACTTTCTCCTTCACACTCCTGGTCTGTCCACAGAGCCCATACTTTTCTCTCTTTCATCTTTGAAATGCTGCCATATCACACTAACGGCTTGCAGAGGCAGGAGTAAGCCTTTGCAGAAGAGACCCCATGCACACTTATACCTGAAGTTGCAAATAGTGTTTACAGAGGAGACATGACTGGGTTTAATTGTGCCGCTAAGGTGCATATCACCAGCTCTGGATGCTATCTCGGAGCATCGTGACAGGACTCCAAAGTCAGAAAAAGGCTCACTGGAACTACTAAGAAGATGGAGCAAGGAGCTGTCATCCATCTTAATAAGGGACAGGGAGAGACTTCAGGCTCTCATCCTGCTCACGTGTGTTTCTACCACAAGCCTTAGCCAAACCCTTTTCTGAGACTCAATAAATTCTGAGAAGCAGAGGAGACGGATTTCAGCTCTCTCGGATAAGGGCAATCTGCTAGAAAAACAAACACCTCTGTTTGAGTTATGCAGATGGTTAACCAACTTAGGAAGCTATTTGCAAAGCCAAAATAAATTATTCAGACCAGAATACAAATGTGCATGCAACCTTTTGCCCTGGTTTAACTAAATTGGTTCAAGAGTTGCATCCAAATTTAACATTTTTTCCCATATGGAAGAGACATTTGGGCAACAGATGGGACTGAGGATTGAGGAAACACTCAACAGAGCAATGAGATACTCACAGAGCTCCGCTCCGTCTTTTGCCAGCCCTTGTGGAGTAGGACGCTTTTCAGTCTGGGTACTGGTCACATCCTGCTTCACTTGCAGCACCTTCATCCCACCTCTACCATCTTCCTTGGTTTGGCTAGTGGGAGATACGTATTCATTTCCACCTGTCTAAGATCAGACATTTGGTTTGGTCAACACAGTCTTTAGAATCATCTTTCTAATATAAGTTAATATACCTTACATATATACATCTATAAGCATGTAAGTTATCTTTCTGTGGACCTAAAACAGTTTCACATCCTTTTCCATCAGGGATTTCTGGTAGACATAGGTGCTGCTTGGCAGCACTACCTGCTTTGTAGGCAGTAGCAGTTGAGCAATGAGCAGGCAAAAGAGAAGGCAGAAAAAAACCCAGGTGATTAAGGACTCAAATTTCAACTGTTTCCCAAAGAGGGGGAAGATAGAAGAAGAGACATCCTACAGTAATTATTAAAAGTAATCTCAAGGATACGATACCTTGAAAATTTTCTTTGCTTCCTGTTTTTCTCTTGCAAGACTTGTTTTTTCTTCTTTTTCATCCTCTATTATAGCTCTTCCAGGACTGAAAATTTCAGAAATGAGAGCGATCTCAGAACAGAGACACTTCAGCAAAGTCACAGACAAACGGATTGCTTTATGACAGTGCCCAGATAAGCAGCTCATTTTCCCTTTGAATGAGGTAGATGCCAAAAAACCCGCCAGTACTAAAAGTAAGGGCAAATCCTAATCTAATGGCCACTGGTTACTTGGGGTGATAGCAATCACTCTTGGAAAAGAGACAAACTAAGATGATTGTTTTCTAGTAGCAGGAATGGACAAGCTAGATCCATTTGCCAGTGGTGGTACCTGGCTCACAAGATGTGCCTCTCACCATACTATATTGTGATTTAGGGAAGAAGATACAGCAACAGGAGGCCGAACTTGATACTTTTTTTCCAGCGCCACAACATTTCCCACTGAAGTGACCCCCTTTTATCACGATTCTTCAAGCCCCATTGAAAAAACAGCCTTCAGCCAGTGACAGTAATTGTACACTGCAAGGAGTTTGAAATGTGACATTTATAGAGTGAAATTCAGTGTGGACCTTGCCTTACCACACAGCTTTCGACCTGGAACCAGGTGTCCCACTTAGAGAGCCTCATACCTCTCCCTTCTTATACTGGAAGAGTTCAGGTTTCAGTAGGAAAAGACAATGCATTTTCTTGTGTGCCGGAGGAGAGAAGAAAATCTTCCCTCCAGACACGCTTTAGAATGAAAACAATCTTAGAATCCATGAGCGCTGACACAGAAGAGCATCGTCATCTACATTGTCCTGGCCACAAAATATATGAAATTTCTTTCTATTTACTGAGTGTTACAATATTCTAACCCTAACCTGTTAGTTGTGGGGTTAGAAGAAGCTTGAGAGAAAGGAAAGGAAATTACCTGGATTTGGCAAAGAGAAAAGTCTTCTGTTTCTAGAATAAAGAAGAGGAAAGCTTTCAGCCACTGTACTTTTTTCAACAGTCAAGCTTTTATACAAGGCCTCAACTGTCACCTAGCATTTAAAGAAATATTTCTTCAGAAAGCCCAGAAGCAGTTTACATTTGGAATAGTCATCAGAAAGGATATTTCCTCTACTTTGCAGGACAGGGGATACAGATATTGACAAACTATATAGGGATAATGTAACAGTGCAAGGGATCAGGACAATGAAGCTACTGGTCAGAATGAAAGCACTTACAGGTTGGAGAGCTTACAGAAGAGGATGAAGGTTTTTTAATAAATAAAGATTTTCCAACCTACCATAAAGCAAGACTAGAGCCGAGCCAGAGAACCTCTCTGCAAATCATGCACAGATAAGTGCATTTGGAAACCTGTGCTATTTCCTGGACAATTTGATTGCTTTGCAAGTCAGGACTTGAAAGTGGAGTTTCCCCTCTTTTAGCAGAGCCAGAACTGATACCCAGTACATGATCATCTCCTGGCACAAGGTGATGTGTTCTCTCAGCCCAGCCACCCATTGCAAGCTCGGCCATGCAGCCAAGGTCTTCTCTAGGGACAGCTGTAGCAATTCCTGCCCTGTGCAATGCACTATCCTGCCTTCACTGCAGGATACCTCCGCAGCCAAGGTGAACTGCCATCCCCTTTGTATCCAGGGTAAAATGAAAAGAGTTAGGTCATAGTTTGCAGCAGAGATATCCCTGCAGCAGGGGATGAAAACCCATATGGTTGTGCCCACAAAAGTTGCCCTTGCTTACAAGCCAAAGCTCGAAGCTTGCTGCCATGTCAAGGAACCTGGCTCAGTTTTGCTTTTATGCCTTCACAGAGGGATTACCAGCACCAGCTTGCCTGTGGCAGGAGCTTCCAGAACAATTCAGTGGATTTTTCCTCCAAGAATTCATGCTCTTGATATTGGTGCTTGACACTTAGTTGGTCTACCACCAACATCCAGATGGTGCTACCACTTCCTTACATGTTTGCAGCGGAAGTCAAGGGAACTGACTCTCTCCCCTAGTGTGTTTGGAAACCTCATTAGTCTTCATGTCTCCTCTGCAATTTCTTACTCATTTTTTGAGAGTCTTCACAGCTAACACACATAAAGAAATACTTGACAGAGAAGAAATACAGATATTAAAAGTTTCTAAGGTAGGAAAGCATGGTATGTATGGTAGAGTCAAGCCTGAAAGATCAAAACTGGCTGTGATGAGACTTACCTTGTGTTCTTGAGGCTCTGCCTTAGGTACTAGAAAAGATATTTGTGAATACATATTACTTTTTAGTCCATGTTAAAGTCACTGCACTTTAAGTTGCAAAACCCAACTTCAGCCCACATGCTCAGCATCCAGGCACACATTCACCATGGTACATTCACCGTGTCCTGCTGGCCAGGGTCCTTCAATTTACTATTTAGGATTGACTTACATTGAGAGGACTGCAGCATTGAGCTTGACTGGGCAGTTTTCATAGCCCTAGGGGCAAACCCAAGAGGGCTGTGGCAGGTCCCCCCAAGGATGTTGCTTGGCTCCTGTTCCAATGCACAAAGCAGAAACTAACCTCCCCAAAAAGAGGCAACTTTGAAAAATGTAAAAGCAGAGCAGCAGCAACTCTGATAGAGAAAATTATACTGGGAAGAAGTAGTGATAGAGATGGAAAAGCTCCGTACCCTGCACCTTTCTGTTCCCAAGAAGATGCTGAGGTTTGCCTCACTATCTTCTTTTCTTTCTCTTCTACATGGGTAGCGTCTCATGACTTTTCCCCACTGCTGTTTTACTGTAAGCACTGTCTCACCACCAAAATGCTAACGTCTTTTCCGTCTGTGCCCCAAAGTCCTCATACACTGCCAGTGCACAGAGGGACAGTACAGACAGTCATCTTTGGTCACCCAGACCGAGGCGCAGCTGCTTTTCTCAGCTTGAAGAAACTATATTATTTCCTTTTTAAAGGATCTGTCCCAGATAGCACGTAATTCACCTAGCAGTCTTGCCTTGCAAAGTACCTTCAATGACACACAAGGTTGTCGTGTCCCCAGACGGATTCAGGTACGTCGGGGTTTCTTCATAATTATGCTGCTCTTCAAGTTGAGCACTGAGAAGATGAAAGAAAAGAGAGAAGAGATTTTTTTTTCTAGCCCTTTTAGAAGTCTGGAAAAAAATATTCATCTTGAGGACAAGGAATTCAAGCACTTTGATATTGAGCCTACAAGAAAGCAAAGTCAAGTCAGGAATTCCTTGGAGGGAGAGGAGACCTGTGCCAGACACAGGGCTCAGCTGAGCCTTCCCCCAACTCCACGCTCCCACTGCTTTTCCTTTGGGAGGACAGGCTGCATTTATAGGACTCAAAGCACATCAGGGGACTTCATACTGGGATTATGGTCTTCTGCCTCCAGCCATCCCTCAAGTAGAAACAGAACAAAAAGTCCAAGGAAATCGGAGTGCAGCATTTTTCAAACCCACTACAGCTATTTAAAAATTAATAACAACCTAGTTGCTCTGTTTGGCATGCTCTTTCTCACTTAAGGAAACAGGAAGGGAGAAAACCAGATATCAGAGGGTATGTTTAAAAGTCCTGCTCCTAAGCTTATCAAGTGACACGCTCCATGCTAACATGGTGAGCAGCACATGCCAGCCATTGGAGGAGGCAAGGCATCACAGCCCCAGCACTGCACAGCCTCAAGTATTGGGCTTCTCAGCCCAGTGCCCATCTCCTCATTCTCCTTTTTCCTTTCCTCCCCTGGAAATTCAAATTAGCATATTTTGGGAATAGGTGCAGAGAGAAATCCAAGCCTTCCCGGATTACCCAGGCAAAGCCCCGAGGCTTCCCCTCTGCCCACAGCAGCAGAAGTTTCAGCATCTCAGGAGTACCAGGAAGTGGCAAATGCCCAAGATGCAGCTTGCAAGACATGCAGGGGACGGGCTAGGGTGGTGAAAGAGCATCAGGAAGAGTTATAGTGGGAACTTCCATCTTTTAACAGTAAGTCTATAATAAATCTCAGGGAGGGCTTGGTTTTCCTTGAATCACCCTAAAGTCACAACTCAGCGTCAACAGAGCAAGGACTAAGTAGTTGTTGCAAACCAGAACAAGAAGAACAAGAAACTCAGGGTGCATTTTAATAGTAATGAAATCAGTGTAAGAAACGACACCTAAAGTCAAGCAGAAGGTTGTGCTAATGCCAAAGGCTGCCCTAGCCCCCTGCTCTCCCCTGCAGCCCCCCAGCATTGGGAGCAGTGCCTGCTGGCTTGCTGGTCCCACAGCATGTTTTGGACATGTAGGTCCCACTGAAGGGGGGACACATATACATCTTGCATTAATACCACAAGCAGGTATTTTGTCCCCAATGCCATCACTTCAGGAAGAGGAGACCAGGAAAAAAACCTACCCTTTGCTTCCCCAGCCCTGGGATAAAATAGCATCCTGGGAACTTGGCTGGACCAGACAGCCCTTTATATATACCACAGTCTACACTGGACCTGAAATACAGCTGGGTTGATGGATCCCTGACTAGCATCAGTGAAGGCAGGGTGTTTATCCCCAAACAAGGAGTCAGAGCTCAAAATCAGTTGGCACAAACAACTACGACAGGGTCTCTAAGAGACCAGACTTCATTACAGGCGAGGCTCCCACCTCTGGGCTTCAGGGAGGGGAATTTCTGCCCCCAAAACCCCATGATTTTGCTTTTATGCTGGAGTTCATTTAATTCATTTCCCCATTTATCACATGGTTAATATTTAACAAGTGACCTATTGTAAAGGCCATATCACAAGTATTAGAGCAAGATAGCTAATCTTGCTGCAATGTATTACTAGGACAACTTCCTTGTGGTGCATGACAGCTTTGGAGCTGGTCATTTTTTGACCAGTTCTCTTCTGACAAGTACAAGTTAAAAGTTAAACAAAACACCAGCCAACGCTGGCAGGAACGTCTCATGATGTGAAAAGCACAACCTGTTGTGTTGTTAGCTGCAAAAGTTCGTTGTTTGGGCACAGAAAGTATTTTAAGAATTTGTCTCTTTTTGCTTTGGTTCAGCCATTCTGTTTCCCATTTTCCCAGCTGTATATTCATCCAGCTAAGACAAAACATGTATATGAATATTCTTCTCCACTTTTGCTATTCTTGTGGCACAGAACCAGGACCACTACGCAGCCACTCATGACAAGTCAGAGACATAGCAGCAAAAGTCAGGATCCCCTTGTATATAAAAAACAATTGCGTCTACGATTTTTGAGCTGTTTCAGACGCTTGTGGTATCAGAAGCTGAACTGATTGGCTCATGTCCTCTGGTGGGTGAGTTTGGACCACCACTTAATAAAAATCTCACTTCAGCATCTGGAGACAGCTGAAGTCCTGGGGATGGGGAGCGGGGGCAGTGGCTTTTGTACCCTGGCTGTGCTGGCTGCACAAGCACGCAGGAGGGCAAGCTCCTCCGCTGCTGGCAAAAAAAAACCCCAACACCTGCTGGTTACACCAGGGCTTTGTTTCAACAACAGTTCTCAGAAGCGTCGCTTTTCTAAAAGCACCAAGCTTGAGCACATGGAAAACAGGAAGGGAAAAATGTGCAGTGGGTGGGTGCAACCAAAGCACCAGCAGTGTTTTCCCTCCGATCAGCTAAACCAGACCTAATGACACACAGGCAGGGCTCTCCATGCTGCTCGAAAAACCCAGAGGAGAAAATAGGGATGAAGCTTTCTGTTTTAGGAGAAGGTCATCCCAGCCAACTTTGAGCTTCCCATGTAGGTTCACACAATCCCTGGAGCAAGTCGCTGCCTCTGGGAGTGGGACATTCCCTCCAGATTGCATGGGGATGCTTCAGCATCATGCGATGGGGATCGTCCCAGCGCCTGTGAGCCACACGTTGCCTCACCACATGCTCACCTGTCGGGGGTCAAGTAATCCTCTTCATCAGCAGCTGCACACAAACACACAGAGGATTAGCGTTTGAGGGCAAGACAGCTCTCCTACAGAACACAGGCTGCAGCGACGGGGAGGTGTGATGGGGATGGCCCTTCCCCGAGGCAGCACACTGCACACAAAGGCAGGCGTGAAATAAGATTGCCAGCAGAAACTGGGGATATGGCTATGTTAATATGTCATTATTTCATGTTTCCAGGCAACAACCTCAGGCTTTCTAGAGATCAATAATTGAGCAATATTGAGAGAGCATGGAGATGATGACATACAAATGTAACTAGTTTCCTCCATCAAATTAATATATTTAGAAAAGGCAAGTAGGTTAGAAAGGAGTTTCAGCAAAAACCTCTCTCTTTCCCTCTTATTCTTATCAAGGCCAGGGCAGACCAATAAGCACTGGCACAGTAAAGGCAAAGAAAGTTTAGCTGAGCCCTTCCTAGAAAAGCAGCTCCTTTTGAATTCAGCGAAAGTTGTGCCTAAAGATCTGGCTATAATTAAGCCTGTATCTATAAAGAAACACCATTTAGCAGCTTAATAAGCAGTCCAGAATATTCTATTATGCAACATCAATAGGGTTTTATTATGGGAAACTGAACTTTTGCATTTCTGGATGTTGGAACATTTAACGACGTTGCCCTATGTTGTATTCAAAACAGAAGGGGGGGATTAGCAGACCAGTTTCTTCCGATTTTATTGTGCCTTCCCACAGTTGTGTGCTGCAGAGTCAAGGCATTTCCCATTGTACGGGGTGATAAAGATCAGCTAGCCACGTACGCAGCTGCTGCTGCTTTACAGCCAGCTGTAAACTGCTCACAACACGCTGCAGTTGGGAGGAAAGCAGGTTTCTGCACCAGATCTCTTTTCCAGATTACGAGCAAAAATCAGTCTCACTGACACTGTTGGGCTCTTTTTATGTTTGAGGGAGATGTTAGAAACAAGTAACAACGTCTTATTTCCACGTGCTTGGAATCGTGGCTTTATAGATGTCAATAAACTGCAAATTATTATTCATTTTCTGCAGAACAGGTCTGGGGAGAAAGACTAGAAATCTCTTACTTGTTTCATTTCCTCTGTGGACTGAAGGCACAGCGCGTCGGAAAGCACTGAGATCAAACTTCGGGGGTCTTGCAGGTTTCCCAGGGGCAGGACCCAGGGATTCAGCTGAAGGGAGAGGTTTAATTCTTGGCCACTTGCTCCCAGGGCATTTTCCTGCTCCAGGCTGGCAGAAGGGAGGCTGTGATGCTGCTCCAGAGAAGCACAAGGACAGGCAGCAATTAGGCCTCATTTAAGCAAAAATCCATGTAGGGTCATTAATTGTTATACAGACATCTCTAACCATCTCTGTTTCCTCCCAGTTTCAGTGTCCCCGTTACACAGCAGGGCTCTTACCATGTTACCAGAATGGAAGAATAAATGGAAATGTCCATTTTTACAGATTTTTACAAAGTTAACCATGTTGAGGCCTCAGCTCTCAACAGCTCCCTTCCTCTGGATTAAAAATACTAGCCTAATTTTCTGTACCAATAACATTTTAATCTGCCAGGATTTAGTGGCATAGCAGTTTTCAATACACAGTGTGAGCAAGGTAGCTTTCCAGGGTAAACAAAGACTTAATCTTTTCAGCACCCCGTCACTCGGCGTGACATTAAGCAAGGGGAACTTTGCAGCATTTGAGTTTCCTAGCACCAGTTTCTGTAAGAAATATTGCAAGGAGAATATGCTCTCTGAGCTCAAATACGACCCTTTGCAAAACTGGGGGAGTTCAGGTTTAAGCCATTTTAATTCAAACTAAACAGTCTTTGCAGAAAAGCCAAGTCTTCATATGTCTGTGTGAAAACTGAGTAGCAGGGCGCAGTCACATTTACCTTGTAATTGCAAAAGGCCAAAGCAGACCAAAACTGAAGATACTCCCCTGTCCTCACTCTTCATCCTACTCTCAAAATGTGGACAATTTCTTAAAGTGAATTTTAAAAAATTTGGTGTAAATGGAGAATCCTCCCCTTACCCAAGTTCAGCAGCAGTTTGGAGCCCATTTCTTATCTCCAGGACCTCCAGAGAAAGAAGAGAACACTCCAATGGGTGTCTGAGAGTCCCAACTCATAACAGCTTTTCTCTCTAGCTGCTGTATCCTGCACTTGCAGAGCACCTATATACATATATGCTCATATGCATATATATATACTCATTGTTAAGAGCATAGCTTACTATACCTTTCTGGTGCTGAGGTTGCTCTCTTGGTGCACGATAACCTGCCTGGCAGAATGCAGTTGCCACCATGCTCTCAGCACCTGCTCCATCAGAGCTCCTGTGTCCTCTGGGAGCCTGGGGAAGAGCCGGCCCGCTGTCACACAGACCATCCTTCTTCTGGGTAGGCAAGTCCAACACAGGCTCACCTCCAGACAGTCGCATCCTGCTGCTGCCTGACGCAGCAGGAGCACGCATCGCCCTCTGCTCTGGGCAGGGGTGCACATATAAGTTTGTTGCCCGTTGGGTTGGGAGCATTGCACTTGCTTTCTCGCTGCAGGATAAAGTGTTTTCCCAGATCTGTAGGGCATGGTGGAAAGAATTTGGGAGTTGACAGCCCTCTGGAGCTGTTTGGGCTGATCCTTGCTGGTCAGTGCAGTAGGATGGCAGAGGTTTCTCTGGACCATTCTTGGGAGAACTCAGCCCTTTCTCCAAGATGTTGCCTTTGTGCTCTTCATTGTGTCCCATTGGCTCCACGTAACCCATCTTGGCTCGAGGCCACACCAAGGGTTTGCCTTGGGTGAGTGCAGAGGGTTGGGAGGCAGGATGGGCAGGTTCATCCTTGGGTTTTAGTATTATCACTCCACTCTTACTCAGGGGCAGAGGGCTGGACACAGTGTTACCTCCAGAGCCCGGCTTCGGAGGGATTTCAGTAGGAGGCTTCTTGCACGGCTGTACCAGCTTGTTGGCCAAGTTGGTGTCATTTTGAAATTTTGCTAGGAGGGCTCTGAAATCAGTCACACCTTCCTGGGAGGGGGAAGACAGGAGAGCACAAAACATCTGCTTTCAGTGTTGGCAACAGGCAATTAATACGATCATGATCGTTTCAGATAGAAAGAGGCCGCAGACTCTACCCCTGGTCACCAAGGGTATGCAGAGGCTGGTGAAAATTTAAAAGCAGGAGAGGAGAATTAGCTCATTCAAAGGATCCTTCAAAGGCTCACAAATCACTTCTGATAAAGGCAACAGAGCTGAGACAGGGAAAACACAGGAGCAGAGCATGGAAACACAACCATGCAGAACCAGTGGGACCAGCGGAGGTGGCTCCTGCTCCCCAGCGTCACCCAGTGTTGGGGAATCTCCCTCAGGAGGAGCTGGAAAACACTAACATGAACATTAGAGCTTCCCAGCAGAGGTGCTGCAATACCGCTTATGCACCTGCTGGGTAGGAAAGCTGAATTTATTTTCAGTACACAAACATCAGCCAAGGGAGAGGTTGGTGCTGCTCCGGAGATCCCCAGTCCATCCCCTGCCTCCTTTAGAAAACTCCACCATGGGAAGAGAAGTACAAAACAACCTTCTCAGCGGGCTCCAAATGACCCCTGGGACAAAACCTTTTTCCTCCACCATGTTGGTTCAGCTCAGGGTCCCCATGGCTCTTCAGATGCTTCTCCCCTTGCCAATATTCCCACCCCAGGAAGCAGAGGACATACAATCCAAATGCACAGTACACAAGGACAGCAAGAGCAACTCCTAGTCTGGGTGGTGAATACTGGCTAAGATACGCGATTCCTCTCCCATACAGTTACCAGGCCTCAGGTTATATATGATTTTGAACAGAGAGAGATAATCAGTGACAGCACAGCTTAAAAGGGGACTTAAAGAACATTTTGTTTCAGGCCTTTGTCCCCAGGCATCTCACCGTCCCATGCTGGAGAAAGAAGACCACGATTTTTGCCTGCAACGCCATGGCTTAAATTCATCCCTGAACTGAACTAGGGAGAAAATATGAAGAAAAATTTACGAGCTACTTAAGTCCTTGAACTGCTCTATAACTTTTTATATGCCATGATTACATTAGGTGCACTACTCTGGCAGCTTAGTTCAGTGCGGAGAACTGTAAGGCTTCACGAGAACCTGTCTAATGAGGAAATTGGAAAAAATTATCTAGGACAGAACTTCGTTATTCTGAAAAAAGCCCCAGCCTTAAGTGTTAAGGCAGAACAGATGAATAGCATACTGAGGTTTTATTGCATTTAATTGCACGATTTATTAAACACTGACAATTTCTCTTGAATAACCCCTTTCACTGACTTTATTACTTTCACAGGGTAGTGCATGATGTAAAGAACCAGCCCTTGGGGGAGAGGTTTGAATTGCTCCAATTATATTTCATATTAGCGGTCAGCAGTGTGATGCCGTGTAAGTTGCCCAGACAGCCTAATCTAGTGGCGAGCCGATGGGAATGGGAGTTTTCAGAAGCATACGGAGGATGAATCAGGTTTTGGAAAAATAATAATCCCACATGTACCAGATCCCTTCAGCGATGCCAGACAGGAAATAAAGCAGCGCGGTGCCCTAATGCGATTGGCACCGAGCTTTCGCACGTGCTGCAGCAACAGTTGAAGAGTTCAACGCTGTTTACCTCTCCTTACTGATTTTCTTTACTGCAGTGCATAGTTCCCCATCAGTGCCCTCGGAGACAAAGAAAATAGAAAAGAAAAAGTACCTGCGTGTCTCGGTGTGCCACAGGCGAGGCGGACTCCTGCGGAACAGGGTTTTTGGTCAGGCCTCTCCCTGGCACTGGCTGTCACAGAAACAGCTGTGACAGTCACTAGCTTGGCACTACCTTTAATTAAAGAGGGGTGGATACAAGCCTCCCTTTTTCCCCCTCAAGTTGTTATTCCTCTTGCCTTGAAATGGCAGCTTCAAATGATTTGCCTAATTAACTGGAAGGTTATCTGTGCTTAATGCACTCTCAGTGCCCTTCACTAGAATATAGCTTCCCCCAGTTTGCAGCCCACTGGGGTATTGGCACCAATGCCATGAACAGACCCGGCGCAGGAGGAACACGTAGAGCCCCCGGCCGAGCACACCGAACCACCCAGGAGGATGAGGTTAAATTGCACCCCACAGCCACCTCCTGTACACCCACACCCAGCTGGCCCCTGCGCTCTCTCCCCCCCAACAAAGTTCCCACAAGCACCACTTCTTTGCACAGGCCTGAGCTTAACACAACCCTCCAACGTGCAATGAGTTCTCCCGGTCTCTGTGTGGATGATTTTCCATCAGAGCCAGGACTGTTTCAAACCACAGACCCATCCAAGCAACTCTCTGGCTTGACCTGCATACCTTGAGCTAGCTCAGGGAGATGCTCAGCCTAAAAGACAGTGCTGAGCAGGTTGCAGGCTGGCAGGGCACACATGAAGTCCCAGTCCCAGTGCTCCACCACCCCAGGGAGGGTTCAGCACAGAGGGGAGAGGCACCCCCACCGAAAATTATACCAGTTGACAAGTGGGGAGAATACAATAATAAATTTAAAGGACAGCCAGAAGCTCACAACGTGTATTACAGCTACATCTGGCCAAATAATTCACTGTGAATAATAATACATTTGGCAAAAGCCCACGCAAGATGAGAGAGGGAGAGAATAAAAAGGAAACAAACTTCCACTGGCCGGAAAGCTATGAGCATTATGGAGTTAGGGGACAGCTAAACTTTCCATATTTTCTCCCTATAAATAAAATGTTCTTCTAACATTAATATCATTCTAAGAAGCAGAATAAAGCTCAGCTTAAGCCTATGATAATGATACCTTTTAGAAAGAGCAGCAGCTGGAGATTTGTGCCGATACCAAGGACTAACCAAAAGGAATTTGCGTTCTCATTAGTTTTCTGCAGTTGCTTTTCTAAAACAGATCAACACCAGGAGAGAAAACCCTACTCAAGATATGACACGCGGGACAACCGAGAAGGAAGCACTGCATGTTCCCCTCCCAAAATTTTCCTGGTTTCATCCATTCTCTATCTTGAATCCAAGGAAGCTCCTGCGGGTAAATGTTTAATCAGCGCTGCCCTCTGCCCGCGCAGCAGGGTGGCTGGAGCCGAGCCCAGGCACCCCAGGCACGCTGACGAGAGCACGCCGCAGATACCATCTACTCATTAACCTACCGGCTTCTCCCGGAAAAAAAAATAAATAAAATCCACTGCTACTTTTTGCTAAATTAAAAGGCAGCAACCGCAGCTTGTCTCAGAGCAAGGGAGGAAGAAACCAGGCACTGGGAGCCCCTCAACCCCTGCTTTGGGGCAGAGGAGCTGTCCCTTTGTGCTCCCCACGCAGAGCAAATGCAGCATCGAGAGCGTGCACCTAACCCCGAGGTTAAACTGCTCCCAGCACTTCATGGAGATAACAGCCCCAAAGCTATGCATCAGCAGCAGAAAATCAAGCAGCACATATTGCACCCGGCCCAGGGGGCAGAGGAGACAGAGCAGCCCATTGCTGCGGGGAAGATGGAAAGGAGCAGCGCCCCAGCAGTTACCACGTCCATCCCTCCGCTGCTCCGAGCCGGCTCCAGCGGTTCAGCCTGGCAGCATGTCCCCCTGCCCCTGCCTCCGGCTGCCGGCTGCTCCCCACTCCGCCGCCCGTCCCTGCCGCCGCCACACCAAAACCACACCTGGGCCAAGGCATGGGTCTGCCCCCGGGGCGGGGAGAGCCTCACCTGGGCAGGGCTGAGCCTGCAGGAGCACAGCCCTGCCTGCCCACGCTTCCTGGACCTGACTCACAGTTTCCCTGAACCACAAACATCAACCCCGTGGAAGGCTTTGGATGGGCTCAGAAAGGGAAGAATCGGGTTTGGTTTGGTTTGCATTTTTTTGGAGTGTGTCCAGAAAAAGGCAACAAAGCTAGTGAAGGGTCTGGAGAACAAGCCTTATGAGGAGCCGCTGAGAGATCTGGGGTTGTTTAGCCTGGAGAAGAGGAGGCTGAACGGAGACCTTATCGCTCTCTACAACTACCTGAAAGGAGGCTGTAGCGAGGTGGGTGTTGGTCTCTTCTCCCAAGTAGCAAGCGATAGGACAAGAGGAAACGGCCTCAAGTTGCACCAGGGGAGGTTTAGATTGGATATTAGGAAAAACTTCTTCATGGAGAGGGTTGTCAAGTATTGGAACAGGCTGCCCAGGGAAGTGGTGGAGTCCCCATCCCTGGAGGTATTTAAAAGACGGGTAGACGAGGCGCTTAGAGACATGGTTTAAGTAGTGGACAGGTACAGTTGGACTCGATGATCTTAAAGGTCTTTTCCAACCAAATGATTCTATGATTGTATGAAAGAACGGCATTTCCCCTCAGCATGGGTGCCACTACAGCACGCATGTCCATATGGTGTCCATATACATGGCAGTCCTCAGGTCCCTTCTCACGCCAGGGGCAAGTGAAGCAGAGTCGTCCTACCATGCAGGGGCAATGATCCTTACCCCACCTCTTTGTAGGTCTTCCCACGGGTGACACCCACCCTACTGTGTCAGCCCAGCCCACACCAGGCTCTTCCCCAAGCTGAACCCAGAGACCTCAGAGTGATTAAAACAGACATTTCCCTAGAGGAATCAAGTTTTTTTCTTAATCTCTGGATAGCAGAGCCCAGCAAAAACAGTTGTCCTCGCTGAAGCCCACACATTTTCCCTGGTGAAGCAGCTCCTTTTCATGGTGAGCTGTTTCTCAGAGTCCTAAGGACAGACCAGTTAAATTAGGGCAAATAAGACTTTTCCCATCACTGGATCTTTCTGCCCTGGAGAACAGCCTGAAAGGATCTGTCCAAACATTGAGCCCATGTTTTTACAGAGCACATCTCCTAGGAAAAACAAGGCTGGTTAGCTTGGCAAGAAGAGAACTGAGAGCCCCAGGACTTCCTTTTTCCCTCCATAACTGATCAAATATTATTTCATCTTTCTCTGTGGGAGCACTTGATATTTTCCTTCGAGCAGAGACGGCTGCTGCACAGAGCCCGGGTACTGGCTGGTATGCAGAGGCAGCTGTCAATAGGGCTTGGGTGGGCAGGGAGCCATCGGCAGCCTGACCAATACTCACCCATCACCAGCTGACCCTAATCCCATATACCAGGACATGGCACCTCTCATATAGATCATTCCCAAAGAGATGCCTGGAAAAGAAACCCTGCAGCAATAGCAGGTCTTGAGGTTAGGAGGAAAGGGACTGGTAAAGCATGTCTGTGATGTGTAGGATCTGACAGCAACCTGTGTGCATATGATTGTCTGAAGGTGCCCCAGATTCCCTTCCACTGATTTGAAGGTAGTGGGTGCGATACATGACTTACGGATGGACATTCCCCCTCTGCACACGGGCATTGAGGAAAGCCTTGCCCCAAGCATCCTTAATGCCCTTGGGAGTGGGACCGATGCTCTTCCAGCCTAACCTGACCCTGCTTTCCAGAGCCAAGCATGAGGAGACCTGAAAAAAAAAAGGAAAAGAAATTGGGAAAAAAAAAAATTCATTCGTTGGAGACATAACTCGAAGCGTGAGTCTCGTTCCTTGCCACATGAAAAGCCCTGGTGCTGCCTGGTGGTCTTGGAGAAGAAAGGGGGGTCCTGCCGAGCCAGGAGTTGGCAGGGAAGTCCCCCAAGCTGGGGCTGGAGTCACAGTGTGATGAAAATGAATGCCGGCTTTGTGTACAGGTAGCTGGGGAGGATTTATGACCCACCCAGGGGTATGAACGCGGGCTGTGAATTAAAGCACTGTTGGAGAACTGGGAGGTTGTGACTTCAGAGCTGTGGTCCTGCAGAAAAGGACAGGGCAGATTCCTCTATATGGGCTCTAAAAATAAAAAGAAAATGCCAAAGGTTTCTTTAAAACATGCATTTTGTGAGTGCTAGCCCTGGTGGGACCCCGCTTGCCTCATCTCACTTTGACAGCAGCCCCAGGGCTGCCATAAATCGCACCGAGCTATAATAACTGCATGGGGAGCACGGTGTAGCTGTGGTGTTGTATAGATCAAACACTGCAGAAGTGGAAGCCGACTTTTTTCTCTGGCTCCGGACCTTTCTGGGGAATGCCTGATGATAAAGAGCTGGCACTGCTCTATGTAAGCCCTTTTAATGGGCCACATGGCACAATTTCCTTAGAGAAACTAGACAGATACGTCAGGAGACGACAAAACAGGACTTTACACCATCCCCGAAATGCTGGAGGGAATGCGGGTAATCCCTTCGATAGCCCTTCCCCTCCTGCCCCACCTCTCCCTGCAGTGCTGGTGCCTCCCGTCGGTCCCCAGCAGGCTGCAAATTGCCATGAACGGAGACGTCCCAGCAAAACACAATGACCACCTTGTCCACCGCCGCTATTAAACAGGCTGCGCCTTGGCGCAGGAGCTTGGGGTTTGGTCTGGGTTTGTGTATCAGAGGCACTGACCCAGAACGGGAGCTCCCAGGCACAGCCCCAGCTTGAATAGAAGCAAATACCACTGCTGAGAGCAACAGCACCAAACACTTCCTAAGAGTGCACAATCTCCCCAGAACAAACAATTTCAGCCTGCTTAAAAATTTAAAGTTTTATGATTTGGATGGGGTTTTTGCAGTGATGCAGTTAGTAGCTTATGTGGACACATGAGTCCAAGGGCTGCATGTAGAGCATTCAGCAGACTTATTTTCCCTGCATTATTCTTTTCAGCTACTTAGTGACTGGTGGGATTTGTCGTATGCTATAGGCATATTTTTGGGGGGGCTTTTGGATTTCACAGAGGTCTTACTATAGACCAGAAACAACAGCAGATCTTGGGAATGTGATTTATTCCTAATCTTTCAGACTTTTAGAAAGGGCAGCAGCATGATTGGTGAAGACCAGGGAAATTTTCGGGCAATCCAGTCTTCTTTGGAAGACAATTAGATTTGGGTATTGCCTGTGACATAATTGCTGGTAATGTTAGCCCAGTGTCATAGCATTATAGATTGGGGGTAGTCTGACAAGTTATTTTCCCTTGTCACAGCTACTGGCCACACATGTGGGACAGCACTGGGGGAAGGAGCTGGGGCACAGAGTGAGGGAAACAGCTGCTCCTGGGTGCAACGCAGTAGGGTCCATATATCTGAAAAAACACCTCAGAACCCAGAAAAATGGGCAAAAGTGGATAGCAGGGCGCAACCTTGTGCTCGGGGGGATTTCAGCTCAGTTTTTATGCCTTATTCTGTCCCCAGGAGGGCCAGAGCAGCCACCCCAGCCCAGTTGCCCACATATCTCACCCTTTTTCTGCCAGGAGGTCATATCGTGGGTTTCCAGCAGAGGGGGAGATAGGATCACTTGTTCCTCCACCGAGCAGCTTGTTCTGTCTTGCATTACCGGGATTAACGAGGAATTTAAGAAAATGCAGTATTATTGATCCCCATATTCTAAAAGCTAACACTTTCTTTTACTGGCCAGGACGAAGTGTTGTTTAGGAGAGGCCAATGTATCCATGTGGCTCCTTCAGAAGTTTTAAGATCAGCCCCATCAAAGCACTGTCGCAGTCAAGAAAACGAATTTAAAAGCCTTGCAATGTTTCAGGTTTTTTATCTGTCCAAGCTACAGTGTTGTCTCTGTAGTACGGCCCTGACCCCACAAACTCTTAAGTGCATACTTCTTTTTTAGCAACATAGCCCATATAATTGCTCTTGTGTTTCAGCCTGTGTACTCTGGTAGAAGATATGTTATCAGACCAGTTCAGTATTCATTGACACCAAATGAGGACTGGCACATCCAGCACTAGAGCTGTAGTTGTCCTCTGGTCCTTAGGTGGACCTTTTCCACACCTCTCTGCAGCCACTGGGTTCAGTAACTAGGACACGTGCCCAATGCACATAAATGACACAGAGCTCTGTTGGTCCTTACAGTGCACCATCTCACTGAGAGCACTCAGTGGCCGGAGAATTTAAGCTGGGGATGAAGATCAGCTGAACCTCAGGAAACAAGATGCACAACCAGTGCACAGAGGAAAAGCATGTTGGTGTTTGCAGCGACTGGTCAGCCCTGTTATCAGGGCACAACCACTACCTGTGGTGTGGGACCATCACTACGACAGTGACCACTCCTGCCAGCATCTGCAGGCAGTGTTTGTTGTCACCCCACTGACATGGAGGATGATGACCAGGGTCAGGTACAGCCTGCAGCATCCTTTCAGTAATGCAGCACACATGGGCATGAGGCCTTCAAGACTGCAGAAACATCACCTAGCACAGAGCATCTGCTCAGCAGCGTAAACTACAGCAAACTCATTACATCTGTCTTATCCTTTTTAATGCTTCTACTTGTGTCTTGTGTTTGCTGTACAATATAAAGCCACCTTCTAAATCTAAACCCTTCTCTTGAAGGTATCTGTGCTGGGATTTTGATTTTGAAGTTCAGAGATGAAGACCTTGATAACCAGCTTTGCTTCCTTGGCAAAACAGAAGTTATTTTACCAAGCTTCTGTGTAGAGAAAGCTCTCCAGTGCTTGCAGAGAGGAGGAGCTGAGAAAGCCCATGTGTGCTGTGAAAGCATGTGTGAAATGACGAACTTTCCAAGGGCAGAGCTCCAATTGCTAGGCACAATTTCTTCATCTTGCCATATCTAACATCTCTATAACCTCTGTATGTTGCAACAATCTCTATATTTTTTTACAAAAAACCACCCTACCCCTGAATGAAAGGCTGTCTGCTCTGCACTTTTCCCTGGAGAACCACGAGAGAACAAACAGCACATGGCAGGTGTCAGTCACATCGACAGCAAGCAGCTCAGATACAACTTTGGGGTTATGATGTATCAAACAGAATAAAAAAGAACAGGACTCTGTCATTAGATGTTCATGGTCTTCAAGTCAGGAACAAAATTCAGATTTACAGTATTGCATGAATAACTACAAAAATTATAAATAGAATATTGGCATAAAAAGGATGATTCTTTTAAGCAACTGCATCCCCTGCAGAAAAAAACATATGAATATACCAAAAATAAACATCTACATATAAAGAAAGTACAAATGCAAATTGCTGGACAACAACAACATTATGTTAGCTCTTGTAATATAACTTCGCCCTGGAGCTAGGCTCGTGTAGACAGCCAGGTTACCGAATGTGCTGTTCAGGTGCTATTTAAAAGATCAATGCATTCTACAGGCAAGAATTAATTCCCCTTGTTGGGCCAAAGACATTTGAAGTGGAGACTTTCTGAAGTGGAACAAAATCCTGTATTGCTATCAGAGGGGAAAAGTAAGCCCAAGTTTGTTTACACTGAGTTAATCTGCTCCTGGTTTTAGATACATAAGAGTTGTAAATGAGGAGTTACGTGTCTTCTAATTAGAGGTTGGCAGTGAAGGGCTCTTCAGTGCTGGGGAAAAGAGCTTTGCGATGGGAATAGTCCCAAAGTGACGATGCAAACTCCCACCCAGGCTTTGCTGTAGCGAGCTCGCTGCTCAGCGCAGCCTGCTCACAGCCTGCATTTCCGCGCTCTTGAAGAGCCCCAAGACTTCAGTTCACGGCTCATCATCCTGAAGGTGACTGCATCGCTATCGACAGCACGGCTAGCATTGCAAGCCAGAGGTTCAGAGAGTTAATTCAGGTTTAGAGGCAAGGATCCAACATGCATTTCAGACAAGTTCAATTCATAACGTTATAAATGGAACCATAACTTTTATATCTATCACTTTTGGAACATAACACCTTTGAGAAAGGTTCTTTAATTTCACCTCTAATGTGGTGTGCCTTGCTTGCCTCTTAAATCTCTCTCGCACACCTCCCCCCCAAACGACCTCACCTATCAGTGCGAAATTGTTGTTGTGCCTGATTGCACAAACCAGTCCAGCCTTTTACCTGGGAGACGTGCCACAAATAACTTTCATTATATATATGGTGTGTTTCTGACGCTGCTATCAGAAAAGAAAAGATATAATGCTTCAACAGTCTTGCTTAGATGCTGAGGAGGCACTTGACTGTGCAAAGCAGCCATTTATATCACAGGACGGCAGAAGTTTGGACCAAAGACAGATTTGGCAGATGGCCAGGGAGGCTCCCACCATGGGGACAGTGGGGTCCATCCCCACCAGACTTTTATAAGCATTGCTAAAACCTTTTTATGTCGTTCTGTCTTAACAGCAACATGCGGAGAGGCTGTAATGTGTAATAGGGAGGTAATGATGGGGATCGCCTTAGGCCAGTTTCAATCCCCTGCTTTTCTCCCAGGCAAAAGCAATTTAGGTTTAATAGTATATAAAAAAAATATTAAAACTCTTATTTGAGTTCTTCTTGTGTAGGCAAAGAAAGGAGAAGGACTTTCTGAACTCATCTGAAGTGCATTAGTAGGTAAGGGATTACATTAACATAGTCTCAAAGGTCACAAAAAGGCAGTTTTCATTTCATTTCACTACAGAGTTTACCCATGTGCTACATTTCTTCGTGTTTAGCAAAGACAAGCCCCAGGGTCATTCTGAACTTTAATTACATTAAAATAACACGGTAAGAGGTCCTTTTATTTTGATCATTTACAATACCATCTATTAAAATTAGCTTTGCAATTAATTTGGGAAATACACAAAGTGACACTTCTATCCCAGTCTTTTGTGGACAGAGGACAATTCACTGTCTGCTTAATAGCTGTAATAGTCCAAGACCAGATTTTCCTACAATAATTACACTTTCTCTTGAATTTATTGAGGTTCAAGCTTCCAGTTGTCTGCTGGGAACACTTCATTTATGCATGAAGCATCTCATCCCACTTATGCAGGGTAAAAGCAGGGAGATACAGACACTTGTTCAAACAGAAAAGTCTCTATAGATCTCTTACTCTTTTTTTTTAACTAATATCTAATGAAGTTACAGGTTCCTTGTGCATTTTTGTGCCTGCCCAGGAACCCTCAGGGGAATTTTGCAGACTATGTGCAAGCTTGAGGAAACAGGTATGGGTCAACGTGGGCTATAGCATGACCAAGTGTCTTTCCAAAGGCCATTTTTTCTTTCTTCCAACACATGGAAACTAAATATTCTCACCTTGTGCCTATTATCTTAATAATAAATAATGGTGTTCTTGCTTTGGATGGTATTGCTTTCTTATACTTGTGCACATCCACTACTTCTGTGTTAAGATCCCAACCAGTGAAAAGCATTAGAGCCATCACTAACAGATGGGTTTGCACAGCATATGGGATAGGACACAATTTCAGGTTTACGGGGTATCTTCCTTATCCCAAATCACTTTAGAAAACAAAGATTTAGATTCTTGTGTTGTAGTGACTGTGTAGGGCCATCCAAAAGCCAGGTGATAACTCACATCAGCTTTGGAGATGGGACACTATCTTATGGAGATAGCAATGGGAAGAAGCTGAATTGACATTTCCCTGATGTATCTAGAAGGCACATGTTCCTCACAACAGCATTTTATAATAATCTTCAATCTGCTGTACTGGGAAGCTTTTCCCTTGTCAGTGACCGGACGCACCAAAATTGCAGTTAAGTCACCATGGGAAATAAAATGAGTTTCCTCCTTCTTCAAATTAAGAGGAGGGTGCAGGCTGGACAAGAAACACGCTGCTGGAATAGGACCTGATTGACTTTAATGTGGAAACAGTTGCACAGTTTAATATATTCCCTTGCCAGAAAACTGGGAATTTGTGTCCAAAAGGGCAAAGGGCTCTGGGATGTGTCCTGATTCTTTGTGATTTGATCTGTGCCATCATCAATGATTTACCGCAGCGTTTTGGAGTCTGGTGGGCTCTGTGTTTCTTCTAGCAGTGCTTGCCCCACAGTGTCCTGAAGCCTAAAGCTTTTGTTTGTAGCTAATCTATAGCAAATATTTACATATGGAAAAATGATGCAGTGGAGTCTGTGTCAGCTTTCTCCTCTGATTCTCTCTATATGCTCGCTGGCTTTAACGGCACATCAGGCCACGGCTACAGGATGCAGGGAGCTTGAGGCATTGCCTTCCCAGAGGTAAGTCTGTTCCCCCCCCAACTTTACATATAGAAATTACGGGCATGTCAGTCAGCCCATCAATTTTGTCCTGACTTGAGGCATGTGCACACTGTGCTCTCTGTCAACAGCTACCAGAAAAAAAATATTGGCAGTTGTCCAAAGCCCGAGCTAGGCATCATAATTCCTTCTTATATGAACTGTTTGCACAACGGTTTTTCTTTTAGAGATGACTATTAAGCCTTCTTAAACTTCCTTACCAAAATTACCATGCTGGTTTTGGGCACTTGGAATGAATTCCCTATACAGGACGATTTATGAGGGAATAATTTTCATATTCTTTTTTGTTATAATTATTTTGCATTTGACAATGTGAAGTTAATAAGTGCATGTTTATAACCCAATTTTCAATCCAAGCTAGATCTTCATACCTCTATTTTTTTTCCCTGAACAATATTGTTAACCTATAAAAGTGTCATTTAGGCTTTGAAGGAAGGGAATAAACAAGTTACCTTTTCCTAAAGCTATAGTGTCATGATAGGAAAATGGTTGGATTTTTTTTCTACAGCTATTAATATCAGGCTTTTTTAAAGGCAAATATGATTTAGAAGGATCAAAAAAGGTATCAGTGATAATTGGAACGTGGAGACAAGGAGAAGGTGGAAAGGAAAAAAAATGCGGTAGTGATACACTTAATTATGAAGGCTTATTCCAATAATCCCTTTTGAAAACGAACAAAGATGAGATTTTTGATGTTTGATGAACTTATCAAACAAGGCAGAATAATGAAGAGGTAAATGTAAAATCCAATCGAAGGTGAGCCAATTAAGTACTTTGTGAAGTGCTGAAGGATACAGCCCACAAATCCTCCTGTCAGAGTGAAAAGGCATCAATACATGCATGTCCTCCAGCTCCGTGTTTGTCTGCAGGCTCCTGTTGTTTTCCTGGAGACACAGTGGCTTTTTATCTCATGCACTGATCAGCATCCACGGGCTCCCTTGCTGAGCTGTTGTGGCTTTCATTTAGTAGTCTCTCTTCTACAGCCTCTGATGAATACCCGGTGTGCTCCGTGCCTTTGCTAATTATCAATATTTCTCTTTGGACTGCAGTCTCATAAGTAAAACAGACTGCTCATTAGTTAATCACCAAAATAATAATAATAATGTTTTGGCTCAGAATAACCCCTCAAAATGCCTCGAAGGCTGTGGCAAACACAGAGTTGTATTAGCACACCACAGATTGCTCCTCAAGACAAAGAAACACATTATACAAATAAAGATTGTAGGAGTAAGGACAGAAACAGAGATCGTAACAACTGGGCTGGGAAGCAAGAGAAGTCTTTTCTTCTGTTCTATAGTGATATTCAGTGCATGCGCAGAGAGTCTGATCCAAGGGCCATTGCGATACAGTACCCTTGCCATTTTCTGCTTTTATACTCTTCCATTAGTTATTTTCCTCTTCTTGGAATTTATGTATTTCCTTTTAAAAATAGTCAACCAACAAATTCTCATAGTCAACATGGCTTTGTACCTTGCCTTCTCAGCACTGTTGGTGCAGCCATTCCCACCACTCCATAAAGCCCATGGGAATCAGACCCTGATTTCATACTTGTCAGGAAGAATACAGACCATGAGTTCACAATGGTGTAAAAAAAGTGAAATCAATAGATTTCATAACAGGCCCAAGGTGGTAAACATCACTACTCCTGGAGTTTGTGATGTGCTTCTGAAAAGAAAGCCAAAAAGGAAGCCTTTCCTTAAAACCTGTCTCTTCTCGACATTCCTTCTGCTTACTCAGTGTGTTTGGTCTTACATATATGATGTACATATATTTTATTGCAATCTGCCTATTGAAAAGGGATAGGATCTCTTGGGAGAGCAGGAAACACAAGACAAAATCTTCAGGTCCTGCATCTGCTGCCCCTGACCAATTCTGATGGTGAATACTTGGACAGGGCATCTCGGGCAGTACAGCCCTCCCTGCTAAGGGATGCTTCCCATTTCCTACAAAAGAGGTTCCTGGTGGAAAAACAAACACACAGATCATTTTCTCCCTGCTAGCCTCCAGCCCTTCTTAAAACACAACTTCAAAGACATTAGACCGCTATCTCTTCCCCTCCTTAGAAGAAGCAGCAGAGATGTTAATTCTCCAGCTCCTGTCGACTGTCAGCTGAGCCAGTGGTCAGAATGGACTGATTGCTTTCCTTGCCAAGAGAAAAAAGTAAGACTCCACCGTAATGTATTCATTTATCTTTAGATGTGTCTGTGATGAGGATGTACACACATTAATTATATATATTATACATATTCATCATTCTGAAGCATCCAGTAAACTCATCCAAATATGATGGAGATGCTCCTCTACTAGAGAGGCTCTTACTTACCCTGGTGTAAACTGGGGAATAAATTTGTTTAAGGCAGCAGAACAGCAAAATGCAAAATCAAGGCAAATGGTGGAAGAATCAGGCCAGAATATTTGCCCAAGACTTTTTTCTTTTTCTATCCCAGATTTAATTAAGTATCCCCTGATTCTTAATGCAAATATTCCAGTGAAAAGAAATTAAAAGCAGCCTTCATTCATCAGCTCCTGTTCTCAATTTTTTATATCATTTCACATATCTCTTCATAATTCAAGAATTTATTTTCAAATACCTGACATAATTTTGCTTTCTACTGAGTTTATATCCCTGCATTTTTTGTTTCTGTGCTTATAATCAGTAAATGATTTGGCTCTTCTCTCTTTCCTTTTCTTTTTTTTCTTCCTAGTTTAAAGAGCAGCAATTCTCATTAATAATCCATCAGAAATGTTGCAGGATCAGTGTTGTAATTAGTGTCTGTGTCCATCTGAGCCTGTTACATTCCAGGACAAGGCATGTGTAACTGGAAAAATTCCATATTATTTCCAAGGTATAAAACAGGGAAGAGATTTTTAAAATCAGTCATTCCAGCCCCCCCCAAATTCATTTGTATGAACTTCAAGCAAATCTCCTGAGCTCCCACCTCTCTGCTGACTCTCCTTCTCCATTGATCATGTGCAAAGTCTGGGGACTACACAGAAAAATAACAATATAGATAAAGGTGATAGTTTTAATTGCTTTGTAGCCTGTGGAGGTGGTGTCTCAGGGGGATGAAAGTTAGGTGTTGGCAGTGGTTTTCTCTGTTGTGCGGTTCAGCACCGGTACCGGAGGCTGGTGTGGCCAGCGGGGTTCACGGGGCAGCGATGCACGGGGCACCTCTGGGACGAGCAAGCTTGCCGTGCTGAGACGACGTGCACTGGACCCCCCAGCTGTGGGAAGGACTTTCGATGCGAGGAAACAGGTGAGTGAACTGGGCACAAAGTCCTGCCAAGGAGGTTTCAGTCCTGGCTGGACAGACCTGGGATGATTTCAGTCCCCTGCCGTGGGCAGAGCTTTATCAAAATGTGTTCAGCCCAGCCAGCAGGATGGTGAACCAGTGCAAAAGAAAGCAGGAAATTTCCCCATCTTTTTTTTTTTCCTGCACTTTTACAGAAATCCATTCATGTTACACTTAGATTTGGATAGAAAAGAAGGCTGTGTGACATGGAAAAGGTTAATTTTTCAGTGGAACGAAGAGAGTAGAAATATTCTGCTCCAACTGCTGTGCTACACGCTCACACTCCCTTCCATGGGCACCACCACTCCCACAACACACCACTTTCTCTCCCCGTAAAAGACATAGTTCAACCATGAATCCAACGAGCAATCTGTTGGGGTGATTTATTTATTTTTAGCCATCCCCAGCTCTGAGGATTGGGATGTAATACGGCTGTTCTCTGAAAGTTTGACTAGCCTTGACCGATTTTTGGTTTTACACAAATGACTCAAACTCTCATCTTGAGCATTTAATGAAAATCCAACTGAAATTTAGAAATGTGAGCCAGCTCTGTGGCCAGGTCATCATCTGGAGCAGGTCATCATCGCTCTGTTGAGGCAAGTGCTTTGATTCCTGCCACAAATATCATGTCAAGGCTTTCTCCTCACTCCCAGAAGGAAAAGCACTTTCAAGTTGCCCTTCCTGCAAGCATACATTCTTGAGATATAATTATTGTAATAAACTCCTCAAATACTTCCTACAATGGGAAGAGGAGAAACTGCACTTTGACCAGACAGAGCTGACTTCCCTAAGCCAAGAGGAGAAGCTATTGCTTCCTGTAGCTCCCTTCCAAAAGCATGATTGTAGATAATAAAATCAGGCCAGTGAGGTGACCTCTACTTGATTCCCATCCCACGGGAGCCCAAGGGAGTGGCTGGCTTGGACTCCAAAGGAAAACCTTCCCCCAGGGAGTTGGGAAAAGCAAGCTCCCAATGGAAAAGCACTGTGTTTAACACCCAGCATAACTTCTTGTGGCCCTGAGATATGGGTGGAAAACAACACAATCAGTGAAAGCTGCCAAAAAGGTTTTCTGAAGGGCGGATAAGCGATTGCCTGTACCTGTGCACTTTAGGTCGCTGTATTAAACGGCATCTTGTGTGCAACGGAGAGGCAGACTGCAGAGATGGGTCTGATGAGGATAACTGTGAGGATGAAGACATTGAAAGCCCTTGCGAACATCTGTTTCCAATCCCAGGGTCTGAAAAAGCAGCCCAAGGGTGAGTAATTAATCAATAGCTGCTACTCTCACAATCAAAACAGGATTAAGATTTTTATATTGCCTTTCCTTAGTAAGAGCAGTGCTCCATTAATTGATAGGGTGCTGTACAAAACCCAAAAGAGAGCTACTGTCCCACCCAACCGTGGGTAGCAATAAGGGAGGCAGGAGGGTTCATCCCAGCTTTTATTTCAAATTCTGTCTCAAATTTACTATCTGACCTTGGTCTCTCTCAGCCACTCTGTACTTGTGAGTGTCCTTTTGTGCTCATGTAAAAATATATCCCAGTTCTCTGAGTCTAGTTATCTTACAACTTTCTCCAGTTGATAAAAGCAATATATTAAAGGAAACAGTAGACTTTGAAGATGCAGCGTTCTGGTGGCTTTCATCCTTAAGGAGAAGATTTAACTCCAGGATTTAGGACTTCAGAGCACAGATTGAAGGCAGAGAGACTGAGCTCCACATGAATATGTGCAGGGTAAATACACCTATCCATGAAAAAGTTTTACTGTATTCAGTTTCAAATTTTGGTTAGGTAACACATGGAAAAGAGGAATCCAGAACGAGTTTAAAGGCAAATTGTCTGTTGTGACATTTTTGTTTTAAATCTTGTGCTTTAACCAAGATACTGCTTAGTTTCACTTGGAGAACATGAGCTACAGTATGAGAATGTAGTCACCCATTAGATAACTTTCGCATCAGCTTGATGCAATGCTCTCTGGAGTCCATGAGAGAAACGTCTCTCTGGCCCGGGGCCTGGGAGAGTCCATCAAAAGTTTTTCAAGACATATACTAATTTTCACCAAGCACCCCATTTAATACTGCTCTCTGATGCATCTCTCCCGCAGAACACACAAGAGCAATAGCATTTACTACCTTAGTCTTAAAGATGATTCCCTGTTGTGAGGAGTAATGCTGCTGTCTAGTTTGAATAATGCTTTCATTTAGGGACATGGAATTACAGGGAATATTAAGTAACAGGCTGTGATGGCTGGAGAGCAGGAAGAAAGAGGTGTAAGGAAATAATAAGCGAGAGACTTGGCAAAGCACAAGCAGACTGCAAGTCTAGGGAGTGTGCTAACTCCCCTGAGAAATGGGACCATTATTAAAAGGAAGGAGATGAAATAAAGATAGAAAACAATTGCAGGGAATGCCAGGAAACACTTTGTGACAGTGAGATGCATTAGGCTGCAAGAGACTCACGGGGGACCTGGAGGAATTCCAGGACTTTGGGACTTTCATAACTACGTGCCAGGATGAACTGGACAATTTAACTGATTTCTTCCATCTCTAGCATATGAGTCCAAACCAATGTCTTGGAAATAAAATGGCTGTTTGTCTCCTCTTAGCTTTGGGAAGAAGACAGCAAGCAGAACAGACCCAAACCTTACAATTTAGGTGCTATCCAAATTCAAAGTCAGAGACAGATAGATAACTTGTAGTGTCAGTAAAACAGAAACAGTGACAGACTGTTGGGGAAATAAAACAGGAGCTATGGATAACTTTCTGAATGCTATTTCTTTCCAAGATACAATATCCTAACACAGGAGGAGAGCCAGTACATATATGATCCCAATTTTTTTGGAGGCCACTGTGAGTATGTCTACAATGGAGAGTGGCGGGAGCTGAAGTATGATGCTGCATGTGAACGTCTGTACTACGGAGATGATGAGAAGTATTTCCGCAAACCTTACAACTTTCACATATACCAATTCCTAGTACGTACTTCAGGTGGTCAAATTTAGCAATGTTTTCCCAGCTAAAAGCCAAACTTCCTATAAAGATATTATGTACATTTTATCATTCACTATAGGTTGTCTTTGAAGGTACCTTTTTCCAGCTGTCCCCAAGACAACAGGCAATCAATGATATAAATGCTGTTTTATGGCACATCAAGGAACTAACACGCTTTATCACCCAGGCATCCCCCCTGCTTACTCTGGCCTAGTCAGAGCCAAGAGAAATGTGTTTTCTTTAAATTCTGCTATTAATGAGCTGCAGAGCTTGCGCAAGCCACTTGCCTCTCTAGGGATGAAGTTGGCCATGTGTAAAAAGGGAAGAATGCTACTGGTTCAATCTTTGAAAGCATTTTAAATCTATGGCACGGTTACAAAGGACATAAATCCAAATTCTGAGTGAGACAAAGATCCTGAAAGCCATCACCATGTATCATAATGCCTATACTCTGGGGGGGTCACATCTGATGCTGGAGACTGAACTAAGTAGAGCAGGGATTCAACCTGGGTCTCCCACGTCGTAAGTGGGTGCCTTGGCCATGGATGATAATATGGGTGATAAATATTTATCATGCTTTTTGACATGAATGAATGAAAACACATTATTCCAGGGGAATATTACAGCCACAGGCTCAATGCAAGTGTCTTTCATGTCCTTCCAGCAAGCAGATTCCCCTGTGCCCCTTAGTCCCCAGTTCAAACCCAGACAGACCCACCACACAGGCCACATTTTCTTCTCCCCTTTATCTGCTGCTAGCAGTGGAAGGACATCTGCACCATGGTCAGGCACTGAGGGATGCTTGAGCATCCCCCATATGCATCTTGACTTAGGAGCTTCTACCCGCCAGGGTCTAGGAAGTCACTGGCAACGATGTGAGATTTTTTTTTTTCAGTGTTGGTAATTTAGCCGGCTTTTTCTAGAGATGGTAAATGGCACAGCCCAGATTCAGCAAGGCTGCTCAATTCCACACGCCAGCAAAGCAGAGCCGTCAAGGAAAAGGTCACTTCTCTAAAACACAGGCAAAACAATGTTTGTTTTCTAGCGTTGCCACTGCAAGAGGCTGGCTCACCATTGCTGAATGTTTTTTTCCTAAATAAATTCATCCAGAAGCAGGCTGGAGACAAAAAAATTCACTCCAAATCATTAGGATTTGGCAGAGCTGTAAGGAACTGGAAGAAGGGGCTTATAATGGGAAGTCTCAAGCTAGCTTAATAGGCACCATTACCAGCTTTGCCTGTAATGGTACTGCTTTGAGTGGCTAAACACAAACCTTTCCCCTGACTGGAGATGGATGAAGCAAAATAAATGGCTTTATCTGCATTTCTCACGCATTCCCAAATGAAATGGCACGTGTCTAAATTCTTTATTCCACATTCACTGTAGTCAGTGCCGGTGCTGTCAGGAGCATCACGGGCTTCAACAGAGGCACCACCAGCTCCTTAAAGAAATAGAGATTAAAAAGGAAGGGAAGTACCTGAAAAATTAATGTCTGCTCCTTTCACTTTAGGCTCATGCTGATTCTGGATTTGCTTTTGAGTTTTATGATGATTCAAAGGATCTGCTTGATGCCCTTAAAAGTGATAAATCCAGAACAAAAGGCTTCACCATTGGAATCGGGACTGGAAAAGCACCTTTCATGTTAGACTTGGGCTTCACTTTATCAGGTGGCAAAGGATCCCTGAAGAATTTCACGCGATACACTGCAAAGGTAAAAAAAAATTAAATCAATGATGGATATGCTCCAATCGTGTCATCTGTGCATCGCATGGTCTGGCTGTAACTTCTGTCAGTTTATTCTCTCAATTGTATTTTTTAACACATAGTAATTGTACCTTAATTTGTTCATGTAATTGCAAATGTATGATCGTTAGTAATCCTTTTTGTTGTTCTTATTACAATTTAGCAAACAGGGAGTGGGAATAAAATTGAATTACGAAGTACCACAACACATGTCATCTCATCCCATCCTGTTTCATGGCTACATTAAGCACATAAATAAAAAAATGCTTAAAATGATGATGAGGGAGGAGGAAATATCAAGATGTTGATCAAAACAGTTGTCCTCAGGGAATGATCTCCGGTAGCAAATGTATCTTGTTCAAATTAATACAAGCTGCCTTATGATGGAGAAATATGCTACTTTTTCCAGGAGGTTAAAATACCACGCTGAAAAAAGAGTACTCGATAATAGGGTGTATTTCTCACAGTAAGTTTACATCATGGACTAGCTGTGACGATCCCTTTCCAATCTAACACCATGAATGCTGGTATTTCCGACATTTACCGTGCCCCGTCTCCACTTCTCTCGTGGCTGCTGACAGAAAACAATAAAGAAGAATTACTTTGATGGTGTTCTGAGTCAAAATGCCCTTAAAAGCTGTTGGAAATTGGCACCATTATAGTATTTACTGTGCCCTTGTCTAGACTCACACAATGTTTGCAGCTAAACAATGATCAATTATTGGAGGAATCATTTAAAGGGCTGTTCTGGTTGCACTAGAGCCTTGTCCAGAGCAATGGCCAATCTAGAAGAGGAGTTGTGGATCTGGTGGTATATCCAGAAAATCCTCCCCCGTCAGCGCCTTACTGGCCAGGGTATCCCCCCACTGCTGGGCTGTGCTGGGCTTGCCACAAGCCCTTGTCTTGCATCACTGGTTGAGGCTGTGAAAAAAGCAAAAGGGAATAAACAACATGGAAAAGAAGGCAGAAAAAAGAAATAGCAGAAATGGAGGATGGAAGGGAATCATGTGGAGCCCAATTCTGATCATATTCTCACATCAATTAAAAAAACCCCATAGCATCCAAACCCATGGCTCTGCCCTCCACCTCATATAGCCACATGAGAAAGAGACACTCCCTGTAAAAGAATTACGACTGATTTCATTTAAACCAGGGCTGGTTTTCATGCCTTTAACATCCACTGACAGTCACAGATTCAGGCTTTCCCCTACAAACCTAGGGAGCAGAAATGACTTTTTTTAACTGAATGTTGAGTTGCAGCTCCTCTTTTCTTTACCTGCAGGAGGCTGGATTCATTAGAGGTGTGACAAAGGTGCAGACAGCCCGTTTCAAGATGAGAAGGGACAACATTGTTTTGGATGAAGATGTGCTGCTCTCCCTGCGGGAGCTTCCGGACACCTACAACTATGGCATGTATGCCAAATTCATCAACGACTACGGCACCCATTTCATCACTTCCGGCACTATGGGAGGTGTCTTTGAGTACATCCTCGTCGTTAACAAGGAGGAAATGAGAAGAAAAGGTTAGAAAACCACAAGATATTCTCTGTTCACAGCTTTCTGCTCTAAACCTAGCATTTCCAACCTGGAGACCATGGGATGGGTCCAGTCCACCGGAGTCATTCATCTGGCTCTGGCTGCTCCCCACAACCATCATCTCCCAGTGTCACTTGCTAGACTTCTCTAAACTTCTTCTATTTCTTATAGTCTTTGTTCTGGCTATTCTCATGAATGCAAACTCATTCAGAGTAAAGAAAGATGGCCCACTCATGTTTTAGCCTCTTAATAGTGAGAGTTTCAATTTTCTGTAAATAGAAATAACGCATTGCACTTGGCAATACCTCTGCCACTTTACTCTGGTTAGTGTGATATCTGAAGACTAGCAGACCTCTGTTAGCTCCAGTTTTCATTAAATTAGAGTGTATGAGGCTAGAGAGCCATACCTCTAAATCTCAGATACATAAAATATCCACTGCAGATGTCTAGATTGCAAGAATAGCCATTACTGGCAAGCCAAAGCATAACATTTTTCCTAATCAAAAACATAAGATGCATAATAATAATATGGTACTTTAGAACACTAACTAGATTGTCAACTTCTGCAAAGGTGTTGACAATGCAATAGATCCCACTTCCCCTAAGGACCATCGCTCTGCTCTGCTGAGGGTAACGCTGCCTTGGTAACTCCAGGCTGGACATTTATGCAAAAGAAAATTGTGATCTTGGACAACAGGTGCAAATTGCTGCAGCTGGTGCAAATTCCATTAATTCCATTAATTTCCATGGTTCTGCCCCAAATTCTGCCTCCGGTCTGAAATGGTTTGGTACCATCAGCACTAGGATAACTATGCACTCCATATTGAGTGTTAACCATGCCAATTTTTCCACAAGAAATTACCAATTGAGAGAATTTTCATCAAGTTCCTGAACTACTAATGTTTGGAAACATGATGCCTCTTCAAATCATTTATTCACTTTGAAGAGTGAGTGATATTGAAGTGAACAAGGTCTTGGCAAGCAAGTCTTCAGAAAGCAGACTGCCAATTTCAGAGAAAGAATGAATCAAGAGCATATGGAAGGAGGCTATTATTTTGCTTTATCTTGTGCTTGCTGTGTATATAAGGAGATTTACTGCTATGAGATGCCCTATTTTAAGAAAGAAGGATGTTGAAGTTCAGCAAAAGACAAAAATGTGCCCCAGTAGAGATGTAATTTTCATTCTAATGTAGCACAGTTCTATAATTTTAATCTAACCCAAACTCTGCTAGAAAGTCCACATTTACCAAGTCAGCAGTGCTCTACGTCACACGAGGTAGACCCAGAAGGACCCACCTGCAGTGGCTGATATGCCACCATCTAAAAGCATTTAGTAAAAACCCATGATTTTTCTAACGGCAATCACAGCCATGCTTGAAGGCTGTGTTTGCAAGAGGATTATCCGCCTCCCATGAGGAATGGTCAGGATCAGGATATAAGCGCTCAAGTCTTAAAAACAGAGCTTCAAAAGATGAGTTTGAAGCTCTGCAGATGCCTGGAGATGTACCGCTGAGTCCCCACAGCGCTGAGCAGCAAGGCACCTGCTTTAGATCAACCACTGCATCTTGAGAGCCCACCTAGCCTATGAGGCTACGTGTTAAATGCTCTGGAAGAGAAAACACTCCTTTTTTATAGACCAGTGACTAAAGCACATGCCCAGGAAAAAGATGCCTAGGCTGAGTCCTCCCTAATTAGATGAGAGACAGCTTGGGCAGTCGCTGAGCATCTAGCTATGCATAGGCATGAGCTTGACTTTAAGCATCTAGGAAATCTGAATTTTGAAAATGAAGTCACCTTTTGGGTTTAGATACCCAGGAATAGACCACAACTCACCGGTGCAGAGCTTAGGACTGCAGTTTTGCTGCCAGACCCATTTCTAGCTTTCAGGCTGCAAGGGCTTGTATGGATGTGGTCATGAGTGAAATAAATACATATGTCAGAACGAGGTCCCTTGTTGCTCTGCCATCAATATTTTTCATTACTTGTTTTTAAAATAGATTGTTATGGTTCTATTATTTAGCAGAAAACAGCATAATGTGTTCACACATTACAAGAACATTTATGGGAGAAACATTATGCACAGAGTAAATTAGAAAGAGTCTTCATATATTCTGATTAATTCAAAATGCAGCAGTAAATCTTATCACTCGAGCACATTTAACTATCACAAATTATATCATATAAAAAACCTATCAGGGCTCCCCCCTCAAGTGCCAATATTTTCTATGACCACTCTTTTGCAACGATAACCACTTTTCATTTATCAAGACCCGATCTTGCTGCAACCAATAGCGAATTGTATTGACAGACCCTCGCTGAACATAATTATTCAATGGGAACCATGGTGAATCAATTAATCAGGGTGTTCCTCAAGTTTAATTTTATGGCACTCCAACATCAAGATAAGCAATCACTCATGTTGCTTTGGGTGAATGAACTTTACCCACTGTGTTTACAACTGTTGAACAGTTTAGTACAAGTAATTGAGTGCTACACATTTAATCTTTCTCAAGGGCCCAGTTTTGCAATGGGATGTAATTCCCCTTGAAGTCTTGCGCATACTCCAGCTCTCACCAGTTTGAATCCAGGACTTGTAGCCCCTTTCTCGGGATGCTGAGCACCTGTGCCGGTTGGGACCCACCAAGCCAATGAGCAGATACACGTCCTGTGCGGCTCCAGCAAGCCTCTCCTGCAGGGTGTGCAGCAGGGAGCAAAAACAGAGCTATGGGCATTTTACCAGTATTTGAAACATGAGCAAGACAAGTCGCTGCTCCCCAGTGCTGGGGCGAGGCAGTTCAGCAGGCAATGCTCTGGGCTGGGGCTCGGCTGGAGGTTCAATCTTTAGACCATTAAGCCACGATGCACAAATCCTGCTGACCTCTGTGCCTCCCTTTCAATACCAGGGTATTGATCGCCGGGCTGCTTTGTAAAACACTTTAAGGTCCTCTGACAAAAAGAGCAATATAAAAGTTACCTATTACTTACAATACCCACATTTATTGAAATCAATGGATTTTTTAACTATTACCGAAGACGGCCTTATATTTGCAGTACACTGAAGTGTGTACATAAAACCAGGCTGTATGAAATATGCGCATTGCTTACCTTGGTGAAACCACCTCATTAGTTCCCTTCTCCCCTCTGCAGTTGCTTCATGGGTCTCCAGTTACATGTTTTCA
Organism: Balaeniceps rex; assembly: GCA_013401315.1. NCBI lineage: Eukaryota > Metazoa > Chordata > Aves > Pelecaniformes > Balaenicipitidae > Balaeniceps > Balaeniceps rex. Next base: position 78,700 of record VYZW01061716.1, on the reverse strand, counting down.
TGATGTATGTGGCAGTGCTCGTAGCAGCAGCCCAGCAGCAGGCAGTAAGGCTTTGACAGCTCTCAGCAGACAGACCTTTTGCAAGCTGCTACTTAAGATGCTACTTAAGCCACTAATACATGGGTCAGATCCTCAGTTTAGGAAAATTAGCAAGGATCTATTGATTTCAGCTGCTGTTCCCAGCTTTACCCTAGCTACAGGTTAGTCTGTAAAAAAAAAAACCTTTTATTTTTAAATAAATAGACCAAACAAGAAAAGACATGCCTGAAGCCTTGTGTTAAAATTTTTACTTTCTTCTAATACTTTCTAAGGAAACAATTTTACAGTAAGGACATTTCCCTTTTCACCTATTATGTGATAAGCCCAATATACCCCAATAAAATATTGGCTTTTCCATTGCAAGACTAAAGGCTGTTCTCTGCCAGAATAGCTCTTGACTTTGAAAAACAGGCCATGCAAATAACTGAATATTTTCTTCATTGACAGAAAAAAAAACAAGTAGGAAAATGAATATCCTTCCACTCAGAATGAGTCCCTGATTTTACTGGTTTCCCTTCTGTTTTGCAGACATCAGTGCCCAAGAGATAAGTGCCTGTGTTGGCTTGTCAGTCGGCCTTACAGTCAGCAAGAGTAAACAGCATTTGGAAGCATCTGTGACATCCTCTTACTGTTCAAAGAAAGGATTTCTGAAAACTGGTATGATAGCCGGGCAGATGTCTGTTAAGGCACCTTGCGTCACTTCTTTTGGTCACTTGGGCATGGAGGTTCAAGTAGGGTCACTCAAGGGTACAAAGAAGGGAGCTCTGGTGCCATCCCCAGCCATGGCTCAGGCCCAATCGTGGGACCAAAGCGTTTTTGGGTCTACGTCTCCAGGAATACTGATTGCTCTTGAAAGAGCAGGAATTAAGGTAGCAAAATCTGGATTCGAAATGTGTGTAAACTAGAGGCAGTGGGGTAGCCATGGACAGACTGGGCATGGATGACAAGGGCAACATGGCAACTATTAAATAAGTCAAAACAGACTATAAAAAGTACTCAAAGAGGCTAGGAAGCCCTAGATTTGTAAATCACTTAACCAGCTATAGACAGCGTGACCTACTGCCCACACGCTAACTAGAAACAAAGGCTGGAGGTGTGCAGACTCTTCAGGTCTTACCAGCTTAGAACATTTGTGATGCTCAACTCATCACTGACTGCCTTGTGATGTCGTGGCAGGGCTCACCCCACAAGCGGGGGATGCTGAGCTCCCATCGATTTCAGAAGGCAGCACCAGTGCTGCTCACTGATAGCCCCTTGCACGACTGATCTCACCTCCACTAAGCAGTTTCTAGTGTATGTGTGGAAACGATAACTAAATAATATGGGTGTAATTCAACTTTTCAGATGCTGAGAGCAACAGTGCAGTTGTGGAAGATATTATTCCCCGGATTAGAGGTGGAGATACCAGTTACAGTGGAGGGCTCTTAAACAGTTGGGATGGCACTATGTATCGTCGCTGGGGAAGGTCATTAAAATATAATCCTGCTGTTATTGATTTTGAGGTAAGGCTTTTCTGCAGTTGAAGAAACTCTGCCGCTATAAGGAATGAAAGTGTAGTCGAGCAGATCATTTCGTATTTTTATTGTGATCCCATCACAGAACAAGATTAAATGTAATGGGCCACTGATCTGGTAACCTCTTATTCATTTCACAATGGGGAGTGCATCTCCCACTGACCGCATCCACAGGGAGACGGACAAGGAGCTTAATGCTGGATTAGTGCCGAGTTAAGTTTTTGATGTATCCCCAAACAGCTTCCCAATGAATGGCTCTCTGCGGTTGCATTCACCCCTATTATTCTCCCCCACGCTCTCCACCCTCCTGTATCAGCAGAGGACTCGTGGGGGGCTTGGGAAGGAGTCTTGCCCCCCCAGCAAAGGCTCTGCGTAGATCTCACTGCTTTTCACCTGCCTCAGAGCTGCAGTGGCTATGTCTAACCTCTGCAGACCATGGTGGGTATTGCTATGGGTGCTTCCAGGAGTTTTTAGAGCAGGGGGCTCCTGGCTGCTTTGTCAGCTGGGTCCTGTCTCCATGCTCCACAAAGAGGGTCTGTGGCCATAAAAATCAGCCAAGTTCTCCTCCTCCTTTCATTTTAATGGATGCCTCATACAATGGAAAGATCACTGAAGCATCCTACAGGGCTTCAGAGACAGAGAGGAGATGGGTGCAAGCAGAGGGGATAGAAAGGAAGAGAGAATCCAGAGTCAGAGAGCACAGAGGCACGAGGAGGCGGGCGCACTCCTCAGCTGCAGTCAGGAGTACCACATCTACCCTGAGATGCTACGAATGCTGGTCTGCTCCAGGAGTGCAGCTGTGGGGCGTGGGGGAAGGACCTCAGTCACGGCAGGGACACACTGCCGCTTCCATCCCTCTCATCTTCATTTGAAAGCACACCCGCTCCTGGCTCTGACAGAGGGTGGGAGAAGGGAAGGTGGAATCAGACACTATCTGCGTTATTGGCAGGGCAAGAGGGAATCTGCAAACCTTCCTGGGCAGCACCCTGGCAGCAGAAAGCCCTGATAAAGCAGAAGCGCTTTCAGTTTCAGCTGAATGCATGCTGCAGGTTATTCACCTTTCTGCACAAGTTCCCATCAATTCTGGGCAAAATCTATTGCAATTTTCCAGTAAACCATGCGCTGACCTCTCTGTTGGCTGCTCCAGAGCTCAGCAGTCGCTGTGCAACTGGAGCTGCCGATAAGTGCTCATGTCCACTTCAGCAGCTCTTATCTGCAGCTCCCTCTCGTTTGTTAAACAGGCTTGTGCAAATTTGTCTAAGAGCTCTCCCCAAAGCCCAGCTGATCCTCCCCACGAATCGCTCTCACTGTGCCTTGTGCAATGAGATGATGTCCAGCTCTTCTCTGGGGCTGGTTTCCACCAATTCCCAGCCAGGATGTGCAGCATTCACACAGGTGCATGGATGGACAAATAAAAATATGTGTCCTCAGACCAGCCTTGGGCTTTTAGCTTTAATGCTCAGTTGAATGTTTGCTACTGGTGAAAACAGAAGGGCTGAGATTTTTCAGGGAACCGTTTTCTAAACACAGTTTAATACCTAAAACACCCAAATGAGCCACTCAGAGCATTTCAGGAGGTTGAATGCTACCACCAGCGCATTTTCAGCGCACCAGCAACCATTTTCATAAAACAAGTTCAATGGAGAAGGTGAGCTATAATTACAGTTGCCCACACTGGGCTGTGTTTGCTGAGTGGTACATAGGAACTGGATTTTGCTACTGGAAATACTACGAGCATGTTATATTCTTAAAGCTGTAGATGGCACAATATTATTTTGCTGCATCAAAGGGCAAAATGTAGGTAGGTAAAATTCTCCACACTCAGCGTTTACCAGATGGTTCACAATCTGGTTGCCATTAGTGGTATGTTGGCATCAGGTTTTGATGACACCCACTGTCCAAAGCTCTTACCAAAACATTTTGGTTCAAAAAGGCAAAAGTATGGAAGAATCTCTGAGATTGTGACAGCACTAAGAAATCAGTCAAAAAATGCCCGTACTGGGGTGTTTTAATTTATCATTTGAATCCAGACTGAAACCCCAACACATGTCCAGAAAAGCCAATCCCACACAAACCTCTAAGATGAGGAGGGTTTTGGAAGGGTGGTTTCTCACTGGAGCCCATCAGTCATGGTGATGCATTTGCATGATGTACATGGAGCTGTCAAGGAAGACAAATGAGGTTTTTTCTGAGCCCTGAGTTTATCCAGCAATGTCACAGCTCTCTGACTGCGGTGTGGTAGCACCTCAGTTGATGCCCAGCTGAAATTGTCTCCATGCTATTCATCTCCACCCTACGCAGCTGCAGCCCATCCACGAAATTCTCCGCAGAAGCAACCTTGGCAACATGGAAACCAAACGGCAAAACCTGAAAAGGGCTCTGGACGATTACTTGTTGGAGTTCAACGCCTGCCGCTGTGAACCGTGCCAGAACAACGGTGAACCCATTTTGGTGGGAGACACATGTTTCTGCCAGTGTCGACCAGGTTACGGAGGCCCTGCTTGCGAGCAGACTGAGCGCCGAGGTAAGACCCCAGCGTGCACCTGTAGCAGGGGAGGGCGAAAGGCAGCAAAGGGACAGGGTTTTCCCCTTCATGTGGTTAACCAACAGCTGTTTGCATCCATGCGTCAAACAAGCCTTCACTTCTGCATTGCTTTTGTTGCTATGCTATCCTAAGCAGCCCTGCAAGAGACTTAAATTAACAGCTCAGGTGATTATTATAAATAAATTAGTGGAAAAGAGGATATGTTCAGTGGCTGGAGACTTACTGACATGTTGCAAAAAGCTGAGCTGGGGTGCAGCAGCAGCAGGCAGGCAAAGCCCAGCTGCCCATATCGCCAGCTAAGAGGTGGGCTCTGCCTGCCTGCGGTGCTCTACGGATGCAGCTCGTTACTGTAAATGAGACCATCATCTGGTCCTCACCGACTGGCATGTCACGTCCTCAGGATGGCGATTCTCTGGAGCGCTTGCGGCATCCCCCTACGGACGCCTGCTACAAGGCGAGAGTGCAAACCCCGACAGGCAGGGAGGGAAGGGAGGCTGAAAGGGTCAGGCTAAGTGACTGGGAAGTGGTGCTCAGGCAATGTGCTGCCAAAAATACGGTTTTAGTAAAAAACTGCCACATTGCCAGATTCCTCCTCACCTCCCTATAGGGAAACATTTTAACTAGAGGGAAGTATCTATTTTGGGGGAGAAAAAATGTGGTTTCCCAAAGTGACAGGCTTTTATTTATGTTTTCTTTACTACTTTCTATACTATCCTAAAAAGTTAAATGGGTGGCAAAAAAAGCCAACCTTGGAACATGCTCTTTTATTTTTGTCCTGATTAGTGATGACACAAAAAATCCAAATCTCAGCATGTGAAGCTGGCAGAAAAATCCATCTTCAGAGCAGTTCCACCAGGCAGAGCTCCAGGCCTTCAACCATGTGCTCATAACTACGGTCTCACCGTTGGAAAAGCAAAGCTGTGATGAGATAAGGAGTAAGAGCAGAGCTGGGTAGATGGTTTGTGAAGCTGGGCTCAAAAGCATTGCTTCAGTGACTCAAAAGCATGCTTCTTTAAAAAAATCTCAGGTTCTTTGAGTTGTCTCCAAATCCAAAGAATCTACCTTTAGATGAGGAGCATGGAAAGCTCAGGACCTGTCCCCACCAAACTGGCCAGTCCCTGTGCTCCCTGCTTTGAGCAATAGTGGGGGGACACACACTTCCAGCTCATGGGAAATGAAACAAATTTTTAGTTTCAAAACTCATTTAAGACCAAACTCATTTTTTTTAAAGAATGATGTTCCCGCAGAGGGGAAACCCAGCTTTCCAGCCAGCACTAAGTAAGAGCACACACATCCATTTGTGCTGTCTGGATTAATAAAGTGCCCAAGCCAGGCATGAAGGCCAGTTGAGTAAATAAAAAACGACAGTAAATGACAGCCATCAAGCATTCCCATCATTCAGGAGTGCCACCATAATCCATAGTATCTAATGCTCCTGACAACTCAGTCTGTACTGTAATGAAAAAGCCTTGAAATGACCCGTCTCCAAAGGGACGGGCAGACTTCTCAAAACAACTCCACGATGTTAGGAGACTTTTGTCCCTCTGCCTTGGTCGGAGGTGAGAAGGTTAGCGCAGAGAGAGCTGTCAGCTTCCCTTTGGGAAAGGAAAGCCAAGTTGCAGCCTTTCAAATGAGCAGAGGAGAAAAAGAAACAGCTATTGGTGTCTGAAGAAGGTGATGCTGCTTCATCTCCCCTGGCTTCAAAGTGCCTTGATCTCAACAGCCATCTGTGTGCTGGGCACGGCTGGGGTGGACCAGGGAGTCCCGCTCACAGCAAACGTTACAGCCTGAGCCGAAATCACAAACTGGTGGTGGCATTCAGCTCGATCTTCCTCCCCTGCTCCCACCCGAAGTATGCCTCTGCAGTCAGGCCGTATGCAGCACTTCAGACCTGAATACCTTCCCTCCCCCCCCTTTTTTTTAATGCATTTACAGGCGGCGAGACCAACGGGCGCTGGAGCTGCTGGTCACGCTGGGCTCCCTGCCAGTCGGGCACAGCGCGGCGCAGCCGGCAGTGCAACAACCCGGCCCCGCAGGGCGGCGGGGAGCCCTGTGCAGGGAGGGACCTGCAGAGCAAAGCCTGCTGAAAACCCAGGGACAGCATCGCTCCCACAGGTACTTGGTCAAGAGCGGTTTGGAGTCTGTGCTGGGCTATAAATACCGTGGGCATAATCCTGCAACAGAATTACGCTTGGGAGAAATAATTGTTAAGCATTGCATTTCTATATGTATGGAGACACGCTGGATTTGCTGTAAAACCAGACCAGTTGCTCCGGTTGATTGCCTGGCTGCCCCCTCGCACCACAGGATGTGATGGGAGCCCCACCAGTCCACAGCAGCACTGCCGCGATACAGGAGATGGTAGAGAATCCACTTGGGCGGCTTTGCTGCTGGGTGACCGTGGGGCTATAACATGTCATGAAATAAATTTACTAGAAGTGTTTACATAAGTATGCTTGACTCACAGAAATTTTTATATTTGCCTTTGGAAAGCGCATTACAAGCTCACGATCCTTGCATTTTTATGCAGTTGGTATTGACATACATACCACAAAACTTTTATAAGTTGGCGCTGTCAGATTTTTAAGTCCAGCATATTGGCCAGGGCTGCATTTGCAGCAAAGCCATGTGCTGCTCTGTATGGGAGGAAGCTTAAGCCTAAAGACGCCAAAGCATCATTGCAAAGTGTGAACCCAAACTGATGAAGAATCTTAAATAAATAAATAAAGTAATAAATAGAGAGGCTCGAACACAACCATTCGGCAGAGGATGTTCACACACAAGCAAAGGCTACTCCTCTTTAAGATCAGTGATGAATCGACTATTAGCACACAGGCGTTTCATCTCCCAGGCACCCAGAGCCGGAGAAGATGCTAACGGGCTGCTTGATTTAAGGGGCTTTTTTGAATGTAAGATGTAAATCTCAGCACAAGAATACACACAGTATTGAACTGTGTCCAGAGACCACAGCAAGAGCCTGCAGCTCCCTCTTCTTAATGAACTGCCACAAAAACCTGGGGTGGACGGAAGGCAAATGGCACTTCATTTTACCGTGCTTTTTGTTACAAGGAAAGAAGAAGAAAAAAAAAGCCCTGAGAAGGAATCGGGCATTATGAAAAGCAACAACAGCAACAAAACCTCAAAGCACAAAGAAGCACTTCTATATACATTTGAATGGAAAGAGGGGGTAGAAAGGAACCATGGTTTAGTGAAAGAAATTGCTCAGCTATAGCTCAGATTCTTGGAAATGCTTGTTTTTCAACAGCATGTCAGTGGTGATTTAGTGTCTGACACTTAGCTGACGTAAATCAGTGCCGCTCCTTTGCTGCAGCTGATTTATGCTACCTGAAGATGTGGCCCTGTATTTTCTTTTGTGTGCATGTTTGCCAAAGGACGATTTTTTCACCAGTTCTCTTTTGCTTGAAAATGAAACTATAGGCTGTTTTTGTATATGAAAACAACAAACCATGTTGTCTCGAACACTGAGATGTAATTGTTCTGTGAAAAATCCCTATGATGAGTAGCAAAGTTGTGGCCTTTTTGCCAACTTTGTTTTTCCGGGTAAAGGTGATATTCACCCAGAGATTAATTTGCTCCCAAAGGCTTGAATCTGATGTCTTCTATGTTGGGAAAATGCAGCAGCATGAAGCACCCATATATCGCTATCAGAGGAATGTGAAATGTGGAATCAAAACAAGTTTTCCCATCAATGGTTTTATCAATACTGTTTGGTGTTGGGCTGGCAGCTTATGCAGAAACATGAGACAGTGCTCTTACACCAAGGACTTGCTTGGCTCACAGGCGATTCTTACCTTTACACCGACTGTTCAGGACTCAGGAAAATGCCTGAAAGTAAATGAGTATAAAGTCACCTTAGTTAGAAAGCCAAGTATGCTTCTTTTGTGACCAGAGGGAAGAAATTAATGAACAGAAAGATCGGATGCCTTGGAGGCTGGGGAGGGATGGGGCCTGCAGGAAGGCAAACTGCATCCTCATCTCTTAGAGCCAGTTCTAGAAGGATAGATCACAGGCAGGAGAACTACAAAAAAAAGAATAAATCCAAGTGATTAAAGAAACCGCATGTGAAATACCGCCATGAAGCACATATAAATAAGAGCAAAAAGCTGGGATTTGCCTGCAGTTCTTCATTCTCCACTTTGAACACCGTGGTGTTGGAGTATAGAGATGAAAGCAAGGATACATGTGGGGCAGAGTTCATCGTTCACCTCGCAACCCAGGGCAATGAAATACAAACCCAAGGGTTTCCTTCAAATGCCAAAGGGAGCTCAGTAGCAGTCCCTCTCCTCCCACTCCAGTCCCCGCCACATCCAGGGCTCAGACATCTGCATGGCTGGAACTCAGGAGCAGCGAAGCTGAAGTCAGAAGAAAGGAAGAAGCTGCCTGTAAAGTCTGGAAAAAAACAGATTATAAGCAATTACACATTTACAATGCCAGTCAAAGAAGCTAATATATCTCATGCTGAAGTGGCCAGCATGAGAGTTGTGCTAGATGAGATAAGCAGCAAATGTATGTTTCTTACTTAAACTAAAAGCTTAGAGTGTACAATAAAACACTGCAGTTCCACCCTGGTTTTAATGAATGGATTTTCCCCTCTTGCACACTGACATACATTTGATATAGTTATTTATCCTATATATTTCTTGCGGCATATTTCCCAGGAGACCTTGTTTATCTCGCTCATAAGTACATGATTGATGTATGGTGCTTTGGATAAATGGTATCACAATCAGATATTTTTATGGATATAGGCAAACTGGGTTATTAACAAAGGAAGGGCAGAGAGGAACCAGTACGCAAAAGAAAATAGCAAATGATTGATGACAATACACCTGAGGTTGCAAGGTGCAGACTCCAGATAACCAGCTAACAGAAGAGTAGATAAGGGCAGCGCTTGAGACAGAGCTGTTTTCTACCTCGGGGTCAATGTCACGCTGACTACCCGAATGCCTGTGTCCCTCAGAGCCTGCGATTTTAGGGCAGTCAAAAAATTCCCCAGCAGGAGCAGCTCAAAAATTATTGCCTTCCTTTTTATACAGTGTAATGCAGAGGCACAGGAAGATACAAACATTTTATCCTACCCAAAAATACTTGAAACAAAAGAAACGACAGATTCTAGGGAGTTTGGGGAGGGACTGGCACTTGTTGTGCTGCTGTATCATGCCCAACACAGCGGGACTCTTAGTGCTGCACTACAAATAAGTAAAAAGAATAATGTTCATAATAATTACTGTCTTCATCTCCAGTTTTGTTGATTTACATAAGCAGCGGGGTGTTAAAATAGGATATAACAGGAAGACAAATCTGCAGGAGTAACTTGACCTGAAACCTGGCAGTTGGGTGCTTGCTGGGGTCTTTAGCCATCAGGGTAGAAGAACTAGGAGTTGGAAATCTGGGGACTGTTAACACCTCTGCATGGACTCGCTGGGTCTCTTTCAACAAAATCTCTCTGTCTGGGAGAGAACCTGGGGAGGAACACCTGTATCCATCTGACAGAGGGAGAAACCAGAGCATTGCAAAGTAATTTAGCAATACTATGACTACCACAGGGTTTGCAAGTCCCCTTGCAAGCCTCGACAGGTAAACGTAAAGCCTTCCAGCCTCACAGGTAAACATAAATTGTCTACGTGATATGAAAAGACAGGGAGCAAGTGAATCCAGGCTGGAAACCAGTCTGATTTAGCCATTCCTGATGGAGATGTTAGGGGCTGCAAGAGTCAGGTTGGTTTTGTTCTGGAAAAGCTGGATGTGACAATTACAACTCACCTAAAATACCCTTTCGGAAGCTTCCTAAGCCATGCTGACCAGATCAAGCACACGTCACAGCAGCAATGTCTTCAAGCAAGGAGGTGGAGAAAATACAGCTTCTCCACATTTACCGAGTTTCTTTTTTTCACAAGCAAATTGTTTGTGAAAATATAATATGGGATGTAGTAAAGCCCATTGAGACAAGTGTCTTAACCAGAGAATTGGGCTAGAGCAGCGCAACCAGTGCTGACATGCACACATCATGCCTGCAGCCTTCCCGAGTTTTCATACGCGGTTATTAATCTAAACTTGCACAGAAGGTGGAAGTTAGAAACACCAGTAAAAGATAGTACCAAAATTCAATGCGTACTAAAATGAAACAGTAAAAGCTTCAGCATACTATTTTTTATTACTCTCCAGGTCATAATAAATCATTATTTAGTTGAATCAAAGCACAAAATCACAAGGACAAGATAAAGTTATACCCTTTTTGGGAGGCTTCTAAGCCTATAGGCTCAATATTCAACCACTGCTGAAATCATACTTCAGTTAGACTATCCCGCTGATCTTGAGGATTGTCAAATCTATCCTCTGTTCCTCCAAAAAAACCCCCAAATATCCAAACACAGGCACTGCCACTTCAAAAAATCTGGGCTTTTCTGATGAGGGAACAGTGCAAATTCAGGTTGCTACATTTGGCTCTGCTTGCTGCAGCAGTGGATAGACACAGCAAGACTACGTGTTAGAGTCAGCTTGGTGATGAGGAAAGGTGGTTAAATTTACAAAAGCCACTCTACTCATCTGAGAAGGTCCCTGAATCAGATTACATTGATGCTTCTCGAGAAGGGCAGGCAACCGCACTGCTGTACGTGTCCTCACAGACACCCATGAACCATGATCAGGGTCCTCTGCTGCAGAGCTTCTACAGTGTCCTTTTAAAAAGCTTTGAAGAATATCGTACTTAGCATATGCAGTGACCTCTTTGACCATGACCCAAAATGAACCTCTTGGCAAATTTCTATCACACAAAAGAAATCACAGTTACACAGTGGATAACGGAAATATTTTGGGTTGGCAGCTCAATTATGAAGCCCATAATGAGTACAGAGCACTCTTCTTTTACATATGCAATGTGCTCTTCCTTTCTTAAAGCTGTCACAGAAACCTTGTCGATAAATGTGGAGGCGGCATGAGGGCTACAACTAAATGCGTGTTCCATTGTTCAGATGTCAGAGAGCCTGAGTTGTTCTTACAAGAATTACATTTAGACAGCGTCAGTCTGAAAGGAGAGAAACTGGTGATACCAACCCATCATCACCAGCATTGCTAAAAACCTTCAGAAGAGTGTTTGACCTTGCAGATGTTAGACTCACAACACTTATGAACAACTTTTCACTGGTGGAATCATTTTCCTGGAGCAAAGCTATTGCTGGTTATTTTACAGCATGCTCCACCAAATGTCTTTGCAAAAATCATTAACCACCAATGAAGCTGTAGGAGGCAAGTCCCTGGAACGAACCAGGCTCAGGTCAGTCATAAAACAGTGCACAATATTACAAGTTCCTCTTTTGTTTGACCTGGATTGCGATGCACGGCTCCAGGTACAGTAGCAAAGGGCAAACCATTCACTTTGTTTTGACTCTTTTCATAGCAAACTCTCTCCATCTCAGATGTCCTAACCTGAGTGGACTAGCAACACATCTACTGAAATACAGGCTTTCATGGGATCAGACAGATGAACCAGAGCCTGTTTGGGGCAGAGGCAACTACTAAGGGCAGAAGACCTCATGGGATGTGCAAAGATGTTTATTCCGAAATGTTCCATTTATCCTGCCATGACAGAGAATTGCAGAAAAGCTGGCTGCTCATCCTGCTCCAGTGGAGGGTCCTGGCATCCTGGAGTGACAGCCCCTAGTCAGGGTGCAGGAGGTTCAGCCTCTTCTGCAAGTGTAGCCCTCTCTCCTGCCCTCCAATATCCCCAAGCAGCAGAAGGAGCAGCAGCTGCTTTCCAACTCCCCATCCCGGCAGCACCCCTCTGTCCTTCCCTCCCCTTACCAAGGAACCAGATCACTGAGGGTATCTGAGCCTACCGGGGTGTATCCAATACTCTCAGTGTATCTGTTCTACTTCAGAAATGCACAGGAGGAAGCTCATCGCTACGATACGAGTACCACTGCTACGTAGTCTGACAATGCTTTGGTGTCACCAGACTGTTCTTCACAATTCGGTTTTCGCTCCTTCAAGACAATTTCTAATATGACAGACAATTTAAGTTAAATACAATAAATTGGGAAACTGGGGTAGTGAGGCATAGCGGCTTTAAATGTCATATTAGATACTATTGTGCTCATTGAGATTTAGACTTTAATATGCTGTATTTTGCTCCACGTGACACAGCTGTCTTCACAGAAGCTGCGTATTAGTGCCCATTCTGGTGCACATAAGATCAAACAGTCTTTTCTATCTCAAAGGAACCTTCAAAAACAAGACAGTAAAATTTAAAATCATGCAGCTACCAAATAAGGCAGGAGATAAAGACAGAGAAAAGTCAAAATATTAAGAACAGTAAGCACATTCAATCCCACGGGACAGCTGCAAAGCATGTCTGAAGGTGTGATTCATAACACACACCCAGCCCCCATTGTCTTCTGAAATGTTTCCAACTTCAATGCACTTGGATGAGACCCATAAGGAGAGTGAGGCCAACTTAGCAAGCCAGTCAGGTAACATCTTCCCGCTCAGTCTGCAAACTGCTCATCAGTTTTGTGTGAGTTCCTAATGATTCCCTCTAGCAAGTAACTGTCTCAGCATCTGGCCCTGAGCATGACGAACCACCATTTTGCGGTGCAGGGTTGTTGCACTGTCGCCTCCTTGTTCGTTGACCTCCTGAACACGGAGACCAGCTGGCCCAGCAACCCCAGTTTCCATTAGTAGCAGCATCTGGAAAAAAAGCCCAAAGCCAGAAAGGACTGTCAGAATAAAGCAGCTCTTTCCATGGGAAAAGCTGTCAGCTTCCATGAATCATATTTAAATACAAACAGCTCTGTCCCTGTCCACACCACTAACAATATCCTTCAGTCATTAACAATGAGTGATTGTTTTAAAGATATTAATTCTCTGTTCAGCATTTCTGGTGTTTGTTCAAACTACACTTTATGCAGCAAGGACAAGGAGAAAAAAATCTATTAGCTTTATATCTGCTCGTAGGGTGTTTCTCTCTCTGACTTAGTCCAAGCCTAGGTAAGAAAAAGAGCGACTAAACTCATGTCAGCCACATTTTGAGGTGCTAGGGGAAATGTTCACGTTCTTCTTCAATGAACAACAGCTTGAATATTCAGCTTTCTATCCATTGCATTTGCTATTACACTGTTTCTTCTGGACCCTGAGCATGTGAGTGACATAAATTCAAAATCCTGAGAATCATAGAGCCAAACATGGAGGCAAAACATAAAAGGAGGAAAGGGAAGCGAGAAAGGAAGTTACATGTTGACAAGTGGATGGATGTGAGTCTTTGGGAGGGTCAGATGCGATTACGCATGCAGTAAGCAGACTGGAACAAGGTGTAAGTGACTCCACAGTTTAAGGCTCCATGGACTTGCTTAGAAACACCTACAAAATTGACACTCTGCTCGGTGAAATCTTGGCTTAAAATGTATTTCAGCCTGGCTTAGTTAGGACACAGTCATGCAGAATGAGAACTGGATAAAAGACTCTAAACAAAGCGCAATGATAAATGCAGTGCATCAAATTGTGGGATGGTGCCAGAGCTCTGGGTGCCTGAGATCCGGTATTATTTAGCATCGAAATTAATGAGCTGGAAGAAGTAAACAAAATGATCAAATTCACAGATCATCCTAAACTAGAAGGAGTTAAGAACATCATTCAGGAGACAGCAGTGATATAAAGTGACCAAGAAGCATTAGCAAGTGCTTCAAAACAACATAATAAGATTTTAAGATTAAAATGCATGCTAGTATATCTGGAGGAAAACAGTTTGCAACATTCTGGCTGTATCAAAGGGAAAACCTTAGGAAACGGAGCTGTTGGAGGAGACCTGAGGCTTGTCATGGGTTGTAAATTAGGTAGGAGTTCATATTTTGAGATAATTGCAAGGTGCGTTTCTGCAGCTTTGAACTGCAAAAGTAAAGCCACCTCCTCATGAATGCAAACAAATTTAGGTGAGGGAAGGCACAGTATATCCATCACCCTTACAGGACCCTAAACCCTTGTGCATTGGGCTGGGCAGAGTGGGGACACCCAGCGCTGGGCATTACTCCCCATCCGTCAGCCGACATCCCCAGACTCTCCCAAATACTGCTGGGCCTGTCTCCTCAGACTTGGGGTCCCTCTTACCTTGCCTCTCGCTGATCTCACAGGCAGTGCCGCTGTAGCCAAGGGGACATAAGCATTCACACTTGGTTCCTGAAAGTAAGCGGAGATGGTGGGATTAAAGACTTCAAGTCACATTTCCCTGCAGACACCCATTTCTTTTCAGTGCTTCACCTTCTGTGAGGAAGGGACAGCAGGTGAAATGATATCAGCATTTTTCTCCGATGGTGAAAGTATAAAATAGCAATAAAGCAGGGGAGCTGTGACTGCCCTGCCGCCCCTCTCGCCTCCCCAGCCATTTGTTCCTGCTGCTGCTCTGCGGCTCAACCTCAGCTACACCGGTGCAGTAACTCAGCAACCACAGTACCACACGATCCCCCTGCTCCTCTCCAAAAGAGATATCTTTGTAGAGCTGAGAGGGAGCAAACTGCAGCATCAGGAATGAGCACCTGGGACAGGAGCATCCCAGCGAGGCTTTGTGCCAGAGGAAAAGTCAGCATAACCCCATGCCAGCTGCCCAGGACTGCGGTGTGCACCCCATGGCAGGACCCCAGAGGAGAGCTCCCACTTAGGAAAATAGTGGTCATTTAAAACCTCTTGTTGAGAAGATCCTAAATGAAATGCTAACCTGACTCAGCTCCTAAAAAGTTATTTAAACAAGGGTAATCATGAGATGAATCCTTTAAGTGATGCAATCAACTAGCTGGTACCTGAAGCGATCATTTCTGCATTAGATACATTTAGATGATAACGATTTTCATCAGTATTTTTGCAGATGCAGATTGGAATTAGGCACTTGACAAAATGGTCCCTTTGTTAGAAGCTCTCATCACATCATATATCTCTGTTTAGGCAGTGCGGTTTTCATTCAATTTCATTATTTTTCCCTTCATTTTTAAATCACAGCCTGCTTGCAAAGGAGGACAGCTTCTCTTAGAAATGGGGGGAGGTGACGGTGATAACTGTGCTTGGCACTTATATGGTGCTTTTCATCTTCAAAACACTTTTACAAACACTAATTAATGCTGAAGCAGTAGTCACTTCTCTAGGAGGATGGAAGCAATCTTAAAAGCAAAGGAGCAGACTTAAAGATGTCAAGGTTTTTTTTTTTAATGCATAATTGAGATGGAACAAATTCTTCCACAAAACTGATACAGATGGTCACTCCCATTAACAAGGCTTATCCCTTGACTTTACTGTCTTTACTTACCGGTGGCACTCTACAAATAGACAAACTTTTTTTAAAAAAAGTAATTACCTGAAAGAGAAACGACAGGATAAACTAAAGAGCAGATTACTTGCCAAGCTTCCTCACTCCCCACAAATTCCCACTTCATTTCTCTTAGAGGGTAGAGAAGAGGTGCAAAATCCTTCTACCTTGCAGAAAGGGGATCCCGTTGCCGTGGCACGGAGCACAGCGACAAGAACTGGTCTCCAGCTGAAACTCGTCAAGAGCCTGTCGCAGATTTTCTTTTATTGCCATTGCATTAGCAAAATCTGTTGGAGTCACCAGCTGATACAGTGGCTCTGCCTAAAGGGAGGGAAGAAACTGCATTCGTTTCCAAGTTCAAGATGGTGTAAGCATTGCAGGGCTCAGTGGGAGCACAGCGGGAGAGGGAAATGAAGGCCTTGTGGTACGGGCTCCAGGCTTCCCATTAGTATTGCCTTAAACCTCATGAACAGCAAGGCAGTGATGTCAGGAATACTTATAGGGATCCTCCCCTTGGTTTACAACGCCAAAGCAGTTGCAAATGCATAATAAAATACAACAGCCATACTGCTAGTTGACAAACGGGCAAAGTTTCACAGAAGTTTCATTAAGTCCTTTCTCATCCATTCTCCTAATATTGACATTTTTAGACCAGATTTGCTCAAACTTACGTTTCCTGAGTGCTCTGTTACACTGATTTAAAAAGGATCCCCAAAACCCACCCACAAAAATCTCCTTCCCTCCTCGGGCAGCCACACAGCACAGCCAGAGGCATGTGGCCACAGGCATTCACATTTGCACGTTCAGCTTAACCGCTTCTGCATTTCAAGGCTGACTTCTATCTTTGTGAAACCAAGATAAAGATTTCCACTGCCTTCAGAAGGGAGAGGATTGTGATCTTCATCTGCAAACACCACAGATGGGGTCAGCGGGAGAACGGGGTGCACAGCATGGTGAACTTGCAGTAGGGACCGAGGAGACTTTGGCCTGCTCATTTATTTTTTTTTCTGAAAACAAGGGAAAGTTAAAGTGTGGTCTCAATATTGCCAGTCACCCACTAATGCCAGTGGGATGATCTGGGCACATGTCATCAGAGGATCCATCCCAAATTCCCATCCTTGCTATAGAGATGTCTGCCATACAGGCCACTGCAATACAGTAAGCATGAAACATCACCCTACTGCTATCACAGGCTCAAGCTACAAGAAATAGAAGAATGTTTTGACAAAAAAAATGCTCATTTTCTGCTGCTGTACATTCACTCTTCATCAATTATCTGTGATCCATACTTTGCTTTTTGAATTCAGATCATACAAATGAGGAAATACACTAAGAGTGGCCTGCCAAGTCCCTTCAGCAGATGATTTATGAACTGATTTGCTTTAGTTTTCCCTAACTAAGCATTCTTGGGCTGACATTTAGTCACACTCTGCTGGTACTTTTGATCTTCAAGCCCCACAGGGATATTGGTATGGAAATGAAGGATTATAGATACCAAATCCAAATTACATCCATCTGGGGTTTTTCACTGGGCAGCCAGGTCACTGATGCCAGGCAAGACAACGAACATTGCAATTTCTTGTGGGAGAATTTTCTGTACATGGGATATAGCGCAGAGGGTTGCATTTCTGGTGTCTCCTGCCCAGAGACCTCCCACTGCATTTCTGGAAGGTCAATCCACAGTGCACCAGGGGCTTGAGAAAGCCACCTCCGCTGCAGCAAGTACCAGATAGGCAGTGGCTGTATTTCCAAATTACTGATTTTTTCTTTGCTTCATATTTTTTAGAATTCACCTCTTTTTTTTTTAAATGAAGTCAGAATTTTCAATGAGAAACAAACACCTTTTACAAATATAAATATTTTTACCTAAAATTAAATTTTACAATGAAACCCCATTATACAATAATAAAACCAACTTCCACCACTACCAGTCCAAACTCCTGTTTAAAAGGATGTTCTCTTGCACCTTTGTACTATTCACTCAGAGTGAACTTATTTTGACATTAAAAATGATGCTGCATATGCTGCTTGCTTTTTACTTTTACAGTGCCTTGCATTTCTAAAACTCTTCAGGATCAAAAACCCTTGACTCTTCAAAACCTAACTCACATTTTTAAGGTTTAGCTAAGCTGCACAAACATCCGGGCATGTACGGTGAACTACTTGACCTTCTGAACCAGAGGGAATTGTTGCTAAATAGTCACTAGTGCTCACAGAAGACAGGAGAAATTTCAAGAAAAACGAAGTCCTTATAAAATATATGCTGCCAGATATTTTTTTGATAAATGGTACGTTGGTAAAACAGAAGGTGGATCGTCTGATCTGCTTGGTAGGCAGCAAGTGGTTACATCTGCACAGCCAAGGTAGAAGGGTTAAAGCTGTTTACTTCATGTACTTTCAACCACACCCTTTTTAACGCATCACACCTTTGATTCTCTGAACACCCAGTCTTAGAGAAACTATGCTGCACAATACAGGTCTGTTATTTGCCCTAGAAATGTCCCTGGTTTTTTGTTTGTTTGTTTGTTTTTTTAAATCCTGTTTATTTAAACACAGAGTTCTCCAAGGCGCTCAGCCAAGTGAGGCTGAACGAAGTGATGGATACAGTACCTTTAGCTTTATGATTTCAGGGTTGTACTGTACAGCATCTCCCCACTCCTGCATGAGCGCAGCCGTCGGCAAGTCTTTGTAAGCCAACGTGGTGATGTGTTCACTTGCTCCGCCACGAACAAGGGTGATGAAATCTTCCACATACTGTTTTTTGGAGGTGCTGTCTGCAAAAATGCATTCAGAAAGTGGCCAGCTCTGCTCAGGTATGTCTTTGTGGATTGCAGATGAGGTATGACAGCAAAACACCCCTGTATATGACCCAACCCACTGAGAGAGGAAAGGAAAAAGGCCACAAGTGTTTCACACCTGAAGCCTGGTTTCCCACGCTGCGTGTCCTGTGCCCCTCCTGCTCCCTTGCAGCAATGCCCCCATCCTCCTCTCCTGCACCATACCTATATCTCTCCTCCTAAATTTCTTCCCTGTGGTTACAATCTTGCAGGCCCTTCCACAGCCTGAAGCTCCTCACCACCATGAATGTTGCTCGTTCTCCTCCGCATATCTTCGGGTGCACGCCCCCAGCTTCCCATAAGTCCCCTGAGGCTCCCACAACACCATTACCTCCCTGCTTTCCCCATTTGGGCTTTTTTTGAGTGCAAAAACCGGCATGCTGGGCTGCTCTGCTGAGAGGTGGGTGGATTGGTAACACAGCACCAGCCAGGTGGGTAATGGTTGATCTGTCCCTGCTTTTCCCTGGGACACTGAGCAGATATTTCTTCTCTACCCAGCAAAGAAAATCTTGCAAAAAAACCAAGCTTTGAGACATCTACATCTCTGTTAAGCTTGGCTGGGGTTATCCAGCAGACTCCAAAGCGGCTGTGAGGGAGTGGGGAAATATTTCAGGCAGGCAAGATCACAAAATCTTCTTTTCACTGTGAAAAAGGCTAGAAATTAAATGGCAGAAGTGTTACCTCCAATCTCTTTCAAAAGGGATTTACAGCCAGCTTCAGTTATTCCAAGCTTCAGAGAGGCAACAACAATATTTGCACCGATGTTAAAGCCACGCTGCGCACATTTCTGGACATCGCTCAGAGAATAACCTTAAATACACACAAAAAATTGCAGTGCTTTAATACAACTGTTTGATGTTTTATGTCCATATACACAGAAAATGGGAGTTGATAAATATTTTTCCTTTGCGAAAAAAGGAGATGAGATGAAGAAGCCTTTTTTTGGATATTTAACAGATCCACATGAAATCTCTACATGTTACAGAACTCTGAAACCAAGCACAAATGCAAGGTAAATGCTGGAAGAGGAGGCTTTTAATTACCAACTCAGCTGTACTGGGTTATGCAGAGCTGCAATGAGTGGGAGCCTGGCCTGTGACTTAAATGCCAAATGTTTTTGACAAGGGACTACCCACCACCCATCCCTATCATCAGGAGCCAGGATTTTTAAGAGTAGCAGATGAAGTAGCTTTTCCTCCCTTTGCTAGCTCACATCTCCAGTTCTTTGCTGCCAGAACAGCCTTAATTGTTTCATGGAAGTTTCTCCATGAAGCTCTACTATAATTTTTTTCCGGGCGTGTAAGAGTTTGCCCTAAAAATCTGCAAATCCTTCATATGTTCTTCCTCAAAGTCCTTCTCCAAACTCCTTCCTGTCCTGACACTCAAGAATATTTAAGCAGCTATCACGGTGAAACACCAGATATGACACTCAAGTATCTTTTCTTTCTCTGCTTTTTTTTGTAATCCCCCAAATTTCCCTGAATTCTTTACTTATTTAGTTAAACTCATGTCTCAATGATACAAATGTTTACAAGAGTTCACAACGCAAGTATCACTTTATGGCTGTCCTGTTCTTACGCTCTTCTCATACATCTGATATTGGCCAGTTTCTAGATCAGAAAAGAGGATGCACTGAGTTTTGGGTTGATGCAGGATGGCCCCTATTAATGTTCATAGTCCATATGCACCTGAAGGCAGGAACCGCTATTTTATGACATCTTTGTGCAGCACAATCCAGACCTCTCTCCTGCCGCCTTTCCCCCAGAAAGTATCAAATCATAAACCACGGGCACTCTGGCATGTCACAATCTATGTGAGAGCAGTGCAAGTACCAACCATGTGACACAGTGTGTGATACTAGACCTGCAAAACAAGACTTGATTTCCAGCGCAGACAGTACAAACATAACGATGGTTTTGAAGGGAAAAACCTGAATTCTCAGACTGGACCCACCAAACCCTGGTGAGAACTTACAGCCCAGCTCAGCACTGGGGATAGTGTGAAAATGTTGGTACTACTGCAGGATCCTGATCTAGGTCAGCAGACGCTGACAGGTAGCATTTTGATGCAAACAATAATACACATTAGTTCAAACAAATGTGACTTGTGATGGGCCCACACCAACAGCTGAGAAATTGGGCAGTGCTAATGTTGTGAAGATCTGAAATCTGGACTTAAATTCTGTCCCTCCAGGCTGTATCTGACTACAGGATAAGCAACTTCCTAAGACAGCAGAAGAGCAAACAGACTGAGCGTCCACTGAACACTTTCACAAATAGACAGCGAAGGCAGTTACTCACTTCCATGCCAATGAATAAATAAGAGAGTGCAGCTATTGATTAATGTCACACGGCTCGTTCTACCCTACACAACAATCATCATTTCTCGCAAAAAAGGAAGCCAGAGTCAAAGAGCAAGAGCAATGTCAGGCACAAGAGTCACCCAGCAAATTATTTACTGTTTCCTACATGCTGGAAAAGCTCTCGAGGCTAAAGGTGTTTCAAAACTGTCATTTGAAAGGCAATGGAAAAAGAACTTAGGTGAAGGTTTTCAAGGCTAACAAAAGCGTTAAGCTACATGATTCTCATTCATCTCAACATCTTGTCAGCCTCCAAAACACGTTGTCTAAAATACTTGCTACAGGGCCCTTTTTTGTGAACTGGCAGCACCCACAGCTTGAGAGCTAGATGAAGCCCATGATGCTGAGCATGCTTTGAAAATCAGGCTCTTTATTCATGGCCATAAAGCACTTCTAGTCCCATATTTCCTGCAGGCTTTCTTTGAGATGTTGTTGACTCCTTCTTCCACCATCTCTCTTTCCTGACCTCAGACCTGAGCCATCATTGGGTGTCTGCAGAGAGGTTTTCCCTCCAAAAAGCTGGCCCCAAAGCTTTTTCACAACCATCAGATGCACATACCTGCCTTTTGGAGCTCATTGCTGTTCATGACTAAAGTATATTCGTAGATGCCACCGACGGTAGCCTCTGTGATGTAATGGGTCCCGTAGTCTCTGTAGAGCTCTCTGTACTCCCCGTAGCTGTACTCTGATGGGAGCTGATGGAGTCTCTGCAGGAACTCGTAATGCAGCATCAGGGCTCGGGGCTTCAGCTTATAAACAGCAACAGCCAGCTCAGAACGGGCATGGATGAATTTGCTGGACTACATGAAATGCAAAAACACAAGAGAATCCAGAAGAAGTGACAGATGTCATTCTCGTGACAACGCATAGTTATTTGCTATTAAACAACTAATGCTGGTCATGACTTATCAATTTAACAGTTTGCAACTGGAAATCTTTTAATTTAGCAAACGCAAAACTTTTAGTAGTAAAGTTTCTGAAAAACTGGATTCTGACTGGTATTAGAGAGGGAAGAAGGAAGAGGGATAGACACCCATTACAGGTTAGGTGATGGCTCAGGCCACGATGGGGAAAGGCAGGCTCCAGGCTCTGACAGACCCAGGACGCAAGGACACAAGCAGCTTCCCATGAGACTGCTCTACCCCTAATAATGTTGACCAGCTTTTGTCTCTCACAAGCTCTCTCCTGAAAAATTGTGACATCTGAAATCACGATGATTTATATGTGAAATGGTAATTCTCTGGCTGATCCAAATTAATATTTATATTCCCCAGAATATGCCATTAAGAAAGCTCAAAGGAAAGAAGAAAACACAAACACTCACACACACACACACGTATTTATATGTCTCTGTATAGATAGATACATGTACATGGATAAATATTCTATCTCCCCTTTCTGGCATAAACGTTAGGAATAGAAGGGGTCTTTCATCATGTTCAAAGGATTTAGTGTCCAGTTGTTTGGGCCAGCAGGACAAGCACATCAGGGGGGGTTCAATACAGAACTCTGTAGCTTAAATAATAAAATCAAGACTTAGCATTGGTTTTCTTTATGGATATCTATTGCAAATGCTTCTCATATACCTCTGATCTTGTCATGGGAAATGCCACTTTGCAGAAAGAAAATGCAAGTTTAAGAGCAACAAGGAATACTCTGCCATTCCTGAGTGCACTTTATACTGAGGGGAGAGACATAGAGCAGCGATACTATTAAATCATTGACAAGAGCTAGGTTTGTTTACGGCAATAACAGATGAAAAAAAGAAATCAAATGATGGTGCACGCTACCTCAGACTGACTCTCATAAAGCAGTCCTAGGAGTTATAGATTAAAGCACCTCCAGCCAGCTTAAAGCGTGCATCAGATCACAGCTGAGACCAAATCTCCGCAGACGAGACTGGAAGTGATTGTGCCATCCGTATTTTGTGGGGTGTGTGTCCTGATCTGGTGAATGATGTACTCGGCAGACAGATCACATCAGCCGAAGTAAAATGACCTGTGTTAGTTTATAATTAAACGCATGGAAGGCCTGCTAGCAGTTTTCGTTCTACGTTATTGTCAAGGCAGCCTACAGTTGAACAGCTTGGCTTCACTGTTTGTGTTATCATTTACTGAAGTGACAGCTCCTGCCTTGCTGAACCCACCTAAAAGAGGGATGGCCCTTCACGTGTGAGGTGATGTTCTGCAGTGATCGCACAGGCAATAGCCATCCACACCGCAGACCAGTTTCTGAACTGTGTGTACAGGTGCAGAAATTCCTGGAACTGGAGGAAATCCTATTTGCCCTTCTTTGACCCCAGATTTCTCTATTAGTCACTGTAAGTCACCCGTAGGGCAGAGGGAACTCTGGGCTCCTGGGTTTGTTAGCTAAACCCCAATCCTACCTGTGCAGATTCCCTTGGAGAAGTCACTGTGTTGGTTGCACCCACTCACCTCCCACCTGCCAGACTGCTTTGGCATCAGTGGTAGGAACTTTTTAATGTCCGGCAGGGCAAGGTGCACAGCATCCCATGGCTGGGGTGCAGCATGGAGACCCTGTTAGGAGTGTCACTTGTGCATCTCCTACTAGCGAGTTCACTGTATGGAGGGGAGGCCATTTGAACTGGCTTCTTAGTTTCTTTTTTTTTAAATGACTTTACTACAAACACCCAAATGTGGATGCCCAGCAGGACACTGGACAGACTGCACTCAACTGTGGATGATTTTGGAGGTTAGGCAGCTGGTTCCTGGCCAATAGATGAATGGAAAAGCTCCTGGGTGCTGTAAACACAAATGAAGGCGTTGTGGCCTTAGTAAACACTTGGCCAATGCAAACTGCAAAATCCAATCAGGAGGAAAGATTTCATTTATCCTAGTCATGGCTGCTGACCTGACGATGAGGATCAAACCGATATACACACACATACAGATAAGGCGTTAGCAGAGAATTAAGCGGAGCAGTGCTTACAGTTGAAGAAAATCTTTTCATCCTTTGAATGAACTTCTTGAACCTGTTGTCGTTTGAATTGTAACCAAGTTCAAACACTCCTGGTATTTTTATACCAAACGTGAAGCTAGACTGTGAAGCTTTTGCCTTCAGGACACTGCTTTCATAATTTGAGTAGGAGTCATATTCAGTCATTGTAAAATCATATTTGCCTTTGGTCTAAACAGAAAGCAAAAACAACACATTTAATTTCCTGCATAGCGATTGTACACCTGAAGCATGGGGAAGGATTACGGATACAAACATACTTGTGAATTAATGCTTGCACTTTGAAGATGAAAAGCCTTGTATAATTGCAAAGCACTATTATTATTAACACTGCTACTTCAAGAACACTTAATTTACAGCAGCAGAATAGCTACTATCTCCTCCATACTGTAAGGACCTCAGGCTTTTACTTAATACGTCAATCTTATGCAAAGAAGGTGAAATCTTAAACACAGGCATCAATTAAAGTATCAATTCTAAAAGGAAAAGGTTTCCTAGTGGGCAACACTCAAAAATATGATGCTATGTCATCAAGAGCATTAAGGTCAAATATATAATATTTGAAATATAGCTTTGATACACCACAGAAATAAGCTTTCACACAAAGCACATGTTGTGCTGCTAAATCCTAGGCTGTTGTACAAGGACAGCTTTCCCAGCCTGGCTGTCAAGGCACTCCACAATTCTGTCTAAAATTAACCTCCCCATGCCCACTGCGTGGCTTTCAGGCCCTCTTGGACAGATGGCACCAGGAAGGTTAGGCTCAGTTTTTGCAATGACAAGGTCCAAGGGAACATTGCCGTCTACTCCAGTGTACATGGATATTATAAGGGGACATGTCCAACTTCATATAGTGCATGGGGTATGATGATGTTCTAGAAGTAGGGCTAAATTCAGCCTCATCCCATTTGATCTCACGAGTTTTGTAATTCTTTATAAAATTATTTAGTAATGAAGCTTTATCGGTATTACTGAATTTATTGGAATATATGTATGTATGTTTATTTGCAGACGAATCTGACACATACCTCTGGTGTATAGCTTTCTACGTTGTATGGCTTTCTGAATCTTGTGTCCACAATATAATGGGGAGAACATCCCCCAGCATAGTACCTGTGATCAAGAACTAATCCTTCCAAGTTGTTTGTGAAGATATTTAACCTGTACATGAAACATAACAGCAAAATATTAAGATGATCATCAATTTAGGGGTAAACATCAAATTACTTGGCTGAGAAAGGCAAAAGATTTTTTGTTTGACTGAGGCCTCTTTGTTTTGTCTTTGAGGGCTTCCGTATTTTGAAACTCCAAAAGAAAGTTTTGCCTCTTTCACTGTCTGATCAACTCATATGCTCCAGAAAAAACTAACTAACAAGAAAGCAAAAGACAGAGTCAAATTTTGACACTTCAATGAATACATTAATTACAGAAGGGCAATTTTCACCACCCAGCTAGGAATGACACCACAGCATTACTGCCACCAGCACTGGCAGCTTCTGTAGCCTTTACTGGAACTCTGTGGGAAGAGCAGAAAAAAGTGGACCAGCCAAACCCCCACCCCACCACACTGCCCACCCTGAGCATCCCTGGATGCCCATGGCACTGCAGCAGCATCCAGCAGGGTCTTCAAAGACTGGTTTGCCAACCCATGTCATCAGACCAGACTAATTTTTAATTCACATGTCTTTGTTCTAGTTTATCACTCATAATCTTTGCTGGATTTGTCAAGGATCTACCAGCGGTCAGTAGGTAAGAGTGAAAATTGTCAGGGAACAAGATCTAGGTACTCAAGCAATTGTTCAACTACTCCTTGAAATCACTGGGAAGTTTTCCTTTGATTTTAGTGGATGATGGACAGTAATCTTAACCTGTCTGCTTGAGAAAGGATGTTGCACTGCAATCTTTTTAGATGGAGTGATTAAACCAGTCTCATTTGCTTTTCCTATTGCTGCTGGTGGGATATGTTGCAGTAAAACTCCTTCTGTTGCTCACTGTCAGGACACCCTCACATTACCCTCATGGCACACAGCTGAGGACATGGCACTCACCTCCACAAATTCATACTCAACAAGAGTCATTAGAGGAAACTTCACCAGGAAAAAAAAAAAAATTGCTAATAGTCCATGTCGTGTCTCTATTAGCGTTCCAGGCCTCTGTTAGATCTGCCTCTCCTTATTTTGGGGAGAGAGACTTGCATGGTAATGACTCTGAAGCTGTAAAATATTAACTCTAATTTTAGAACAATCTGAAAAGAAGGGAAGTCCACTAAAAGCAAATTACTGAGCAATTGTAGCTTCAAAGAGATGAGAAGCGTGCTCCTATAATTGTCCAACATTATTTTTAATTTTGATTAAACTCAGAAGTACAAAGCATTAGCAATGACATATGCAGCAGCCATATCTCCAGAGAATAAGGAGGAAATTATAATTTTTTCCTTGCAATACAATTTTTTCTTTTCCTTTTTTTATGTAAAAAGCATTTTTTTACTGAAGAATGAGAAAAGACTCTTTTCACACAGTCCAATCTTACAGAAAGTTGCCACAGTCTTAGCCTGTAAAAGCTGGATCACTTCAGATGTGGATTTGAATCCCCACAAAGGTGGGGCTTGCTAACATGCAGGTTCATCCTACCCCACTCATGCAAAGGACAAAAATTCCACTATTTTCCATGGAAGAAATCAAAGAAATTTTTACACCCCAGCACCCCAACCCATACACTGTGCTAAAATACAAATCCATAGCCAGGTTCAGATTTTAGGCAATCCAAGATGTTGATTTAAGTCACTCTATAAGGAGTGGTATAACTCTATGTTCAGATTTTTAAAAACCCTCCTTTGCTTTTTTTTCAAAAGCATGGTTTAAAGTAGTCTCTTGGTTCCTAAAGGCTAGGACATTCCTGCTCCCTACAGACTGAATTAGGCCAAATCCAACTCTACTTACATCTGTGCAAAATAATTGGTTTATCAAAACTCTCCCACTGATTAATTTAAGTGCAAGTACCTGCAGACGTTAGAGAAATGTTTGGTCTTGACATTTCCCTCTTCACTCACCAGGTTTTGGCAACACAAAGAGCATGCACAGGCTCTTGCAGGACATATTTGCAAGCTGAGCTGATGATCTCCGGAGTGTGCACAAGTACTCCTGGGTACATCTGGGACTTTTACTCACCTCATCTCTCTCCGAAAGACTCATGGAGTCAATAAGGATTTTCCCACCGGGCTTTGGATCAGGACCCCAAAGGCTGTAGGATCCTAACTCCTGGATACAGCAATTGCTACAGCTTTTCTCTGTTCAATGTTTATGTCTGAAGCCACATAAGATCATTCTTACCCTTAAGTAAGAAAAGCCTCATGAAGGTCACTGACTTACCCTTTTGCCAGATTCTCTATTCCCCAGTATTGCTCCATCTTCTGGTCACATTTTTTAAACACTTTTTTGCAGTTTTTTTCATCTGACTGGTCCCCACAGTCATCATCCCCATTACAAAGCAGCCTCCGTGTAATGCATCTCCCTAGGATGCAAGGTGTAAATTACTCATAAAACAATCTATTATCACAGTCCCTGACTCAGAGTCTAGAAGCAAAATAAAAGACTCCTGTAGTGCATGGTTCAAG
The DNA here is from genome assembly GCA_013401315.1 of Balaeniceps rex. Lineage (NCBI taxonomy): Eukaryota > Metazoa > Chordata > Aves > Pelecaniformes > Balaenicipitidae > Balaeniceps > Balaeniceps rex. The sequence continues at coordinate 51,512 of VYZW01061716.1, read as the reverse complement.
TCTAGCTGGAAAATATTTCTTCTCTATCTGCATGGATCACCAAACTCCATCTGCTCAGCTTTGCTCAAAACTTTAATAACCTTAAAATTCCTTGGTCAACCTAGAAAAATAAAATCCCTAATTAAAAGTGTAAAAAAGAATAGAATTTTTTTGTCGCTAAAATTTTTTAGTTTTGAGAAACAAACATGCTGGAGATTGTTCAGCAGACCTTGTATATGGAATTATATTTTTCCCCCTTCCCGTGTCCATAATTACTGAATTCTTGTTTTTCAGTCTCACCAAAACACTAGCCCGGGGGACAGACATCAGAGATCGCTTTCCTTTGCCCCATCTCCTGTGCTGAGCTCCCCTCTGCCCCAGTGCCCTGCTCCCTGCATACTTTCCTCTCTGCTGCCAGGGTGCAGATGCAAAGCAGAGGCTGATCAAATTTTGGATACAGCTAACTGCTGCCCTGCTTCCCCGCACTGCTTACAGTGTTCCTGACTAATTAGTCATTGATAGGGATGGAAGGAAATGCCACAAGGACCACCATCATAACCTGCTGCGCTCTTGAGCATGTGTCAAGGATGCCCAGTGCCTGTTCTCCTATTGCTGTCAGATCCACTTGTGCTAGAGATTTTACTGATATAACTGGGTTTTAATTTTCCTATTTGGAGATTTTAAAGACATGCTTTAGACTGACAGATGTTGGCTAATAGACTCACTCAAAATCACTGATGCAAGCACAACGCAAGCATGTATGGACCCGGATCAACTCCTGACATCTCTTTGGCCCAGCAAATTCTTGTAGAAGCAGAGAGTTCAGCATGGTGGTGTCAGAGATGCCACCTGAGCACCACCACTTCTCACTCCAGAAGTCCTTACCTGTAACTGCACACACAAACCCTTCACATCTAACTTTATTCCTGCAAGGATCATTCGTAACACAGTCTTCAGTTTCTTTGTCAGAGTAATCACACGGATCTCCGTCGAACTGAGAAGGTTGTTCCAAGCGGGCAAATCTGTACTGTGATGAAATAAAAAATATTGACTCAAGTGTACAGAAATGGTGACTTTTACGCTTTCCTAGTTAAAAAACAAACTTTTTGTGTCAGAGGGATCTGATCTAAGAGTACTGTCATATTAAAAAAAGTGTTGGCAAAGAAGTGTGATGCTGGTAACGTGCCTCATTTCAAAGGTTTCTGATCTGCGACAGTTTTAATTTTACAAAGGAAGGATTGAGGATTGGAAGGGATGAAGGAAAGTTTGCTTTTCTTTGACAGTTTGTTTAAATGAGCCTGACAGGGTAGTGCGGGCATTTGCAAGAGTATGGAAGGATTCAGTTACATTCTCCTCTCTTTCAATTAGCGCTGGTAACGACATCCCTTGTTATTTTCTGTCAGTGTATTTACTTGGCCCTCTGTATCATTAGGGATTTTTTTCCGCCCACAACACTGCTGTGAAACAGTCAATTACTCGGTCCAATATGTTAGCCCTCCTTTTTTTCCCAGCTTTTAAGTTTAACTCTTTGATACGAAGCTTCACTCTTCCCAACTCCCATCACTGGTTATTCCCGCTTAAGCCTGGGAACGGCTTCTCCAACTTGTTAGCAGGGGGCCCTCTAGCATCGGGGATTTTGCGCTTCACACTACTGGGATCATTACTTTCATTTGATGGGGCTTCTCAGGCAGAAAATGTTCATTGGCAGACAAGAAAAAGCATCTTAATCCTGAGAGGCACCGAGTGTCTCCAGGTCTCACGAGGGATCATTAGTGGGGATGGTGCCTTGCACTGACACTGGAAGAAGAGGACTGTGTTGGAGAGAAAGTCCCTGCAAAGCCTGGGCTTCCCACCTGTGTTTTCACCAAGTGTGGGTTTATACCTTCTCAGGGCAGTGAGGCAGCCTGGAAACCACTGGGGTTACTGGGGGTGAAGAGCTGAAGAGCTAAAAGCCACCTGAAAGCAAAAGCCCACAGTCTCACCTGTACAGGGCTTTCCTCGGCTGCTCCTCGCTGTTTGCCCAACCCCATGGACAAAAAAGACAAGGCTTGGAGGAGTCCTGCTTCCCAGCTTCTCAGACTTCATGCCTAGACTACAACACTCACCCTTTTCTTTTGACAGGGATCGCACTTGCTCCATGAGGACCAGGCGGAGAGCGCGCAGTCGCGGGGCTGAGGCAGGTTGCTCACAGACCGGGCCCACCTGCCGTTAGCCACGCTCTTGTTGGTGCCGCTCAGGTTAAGGGACTCCTTTTCACCACTGTATTCAACAACACGAGAGCTTCAGGGTGTGAAACCACCGAGCTGTGAGGACAGAGCAACTTGGCCTATAACTGTGCAAAACTACACACCAAAGAGAACTACCGCTTGTTAGACCCCACCAAACCTTCCATGCAACCTCTAGATTTTGGTACTCATTTCATACTGGCATTAATCCTGTATGAAACCTGATCCATTCTTCAGTGCCCAAGAGCAGACCCAGTCTTCTATAACACCACAATGAAAGTAAGTCTGCAGAGCACTCAGGAGGGGTGACTGCAGGACACATGTTTGATCTAGCCAGCATGGGAAACTCAACCTATGTCCCACCAACCTGGGCTTCATCTCAAGTTGCACAAGCCCTACCAAATAACCTGGCAAAGTGGTCAGCAGTAAAAGCTGCACCACCAGTTCCTGCCCTTGTCCCATCGCTCCCTGCTGCTTGCAGTATGGCCAGCACTTTGGTACCTCACTGCCGTACATGACGAACAGCTCCAAGGTCGGACACCTCCATGACAAACACCAGTTGCAATGCTAAGGGCTGGCATACACTCAGCATTTTTGAAAACCAGGCTTAAGTGCCTCCCTTTGCCAAGGAGGCTATTTTTTCTCAAGCTGGCCATAACCATTAGTCTTAGACTCTATTCTCAGTTCACAATAGAGAGTCATTAACCCATTAATCCCTTTCATCCCAGTAATGAACCTGAACCCCAAGTGTGAGCCTTTACTTTTCAGCCCAGCCCCCCTCTCGCCCCCTCACGTGACAACTGTCTCCAAGGTTTCCACAATGCCACAGCTAAAATGTTGCCTACTATTTTGGCAGATTCAGTATTTCTGATTAAATCCTCGTCCCAGACAAATGCTTCCTTGTAGCACCTAATCTAAGTGGGAAGCTTTAGTAAAACATTGACAATTAGTTTCTTTTCATACCCACTTTGACAAGCAAACTACCATGGTAGTGTTCCCAATTCCTCCACCAAGACAAGGAATGGCAACAGCTGAAGCTTTAAGTATGATTTAGTGCCTGGCAAGGGGCTCCCATTACTGCATATTAAAAATCACGTGGAATAAGAGAATTACAAAAAGTCATCAGCTCACTGAGGCATGAAATCGGAGCTCAGAGTTCAGAGAACAGTGGAAAAATATAGTTAGATTGGAAAGATTACAGTCACTGATTGACTGTAGTCCTCTGAAAGAGCAAAATCTATTAAGCTAGCAGAGAAAGAAACAACTATCAGCCAGATTCTTGCCATTTATGTACTCAAAGAAAACAAAACCCCATCTTTCCAGCACACTGTCAGGCAGCTAGCACAGGAGGAGGGTGCTTGTTGCAAACAGAATTCCACATTACAACATGACCGTGGCAATTTGTCATCTCAGATTTATCAAACAGGATTACTTTTCTAAAGGCAGACACATTGCACTACGTTAACTTCAAAACAATGTCTTTCACTATTCATTAGAAATACAGAAATTGCTCAAGACAGCAATTATGTGCTATACAAAGGGAAAGCAGAGTCCGTACTGATTTTCCCTCTTTATCATATCACCCCATAGACATGGCTTCAGAAGCATTCACTTACCCAAAGCAATGAACGGTTAGGATGCCGACTACGGCATAAAGCAGCAACAGTTTGACGGGGTACAGAGCAAACGTGGTGCGCACCGGGCTCATCGCTCCAAGGTACCATCGGCGATTTGAAACCACCACCACTCCCATTCCATCTGCCGGGGGGGTTGAAAATGGTTCAAGTAGAAAAAGATAAATTACCGGGTCGTTTTTCGCCACTGTAAACAGCAGATGACCCACCACCTGGCAGATTCACAAGGTAAACGTTGCGATTGTTAGTACACGGCTTTCTCGAGGCAAGTGGGAAGGAAGCAACGATCTGTCCAGAAGCAATTTACGCTTTCATTTGTAATGTTCCTTTCAAGGGACGGGGAAAAATGAATATTTCAACAAATGAAACATACTCCAGTCTTGGCAAGAGGGAAGCAATAAGTAAACTGAAGTCAGCTTTCTAGGAATAGAGTAGACTGCAAAATCATTTATTTATTTCTGCTTTTCCTGTCTGCCTTCCAGAGGAAGGCCAGGCACAAAGCATAAGCAGTCATTCTCACGGCTCAGAGAAAGCCTTCATCCCCAAGAGTGTCCTTTGATGCCTCGCATTTGAGCTTGGGCTTGGGCTCGGGCTCGGGCTCATGCTGCAGTGGAAGACAAGAGCCCCAGCCCTGGCTGGGCCATTCCATAGAGATCCTCTGCTCCACGTACCCAAAGTCTTGAGCCCATGGAAGCAAGACCTGTCAGGGTATCAAATTGAATGTCTTGGTGTTTTCTAGCTACTACGTTGAGTCGTTCTCTCTCTTAAATGGTCCTAACAGGGGCAGAGAACTTACCAAGGGCTGATTCCCATCAGCTGGGCTTTCAAAGGCAGGTCAGGATCCTCAAAACATTGCAGAATTTTTCTTCATAGCCCTGCCGCTTCTCACTTCAGATATGGCTTTTTGATTCCTGAGACACAATACTCTTTCCCTTCATTTGCCTAATTAGTCTTAATCTACAAAGAGTGCCTTAGAGGGAGAAAAGTTATCTGAATCTGTGATTCCCTGTACAAAATGATTAATATTGTCGCATTTTCCCACCCTTCCTCTTGCTGGTCAAGCAGAGGTTCTTTGAACAGATGCGGTCTTGCACTGTGTGCAACTATGGCTTTTAGCAGCACAGAATCTCACCCTGGGCTGAGTCTCTGAGTGCTTTGATGATACAAAGAATAAATACATTTTAATTTGCTCATTATGGGAATGATGGATGCTACATATAAAATTAAACATATTCACTCATACAAAACAAACCTGACAACCTCAGTGGCATTACCTGGCCAAGTGCTAAATCTCTTAATGCACCATAGTTACCTTACAAATGACATTATTCTGACTGTGGAGCCATGTCTCTGCAAAATAAGCTACTGGCTGCTGCATCTTTCTAGTTTGGCAGCTTGATGATAACAATTTAACACAGAGAAGCACATTAACTGATTCCTTGTAGGAATATGCTCTGAATAAAAACATTGTGTTTCAGGCAGCCAGTTTATTAACCCGATGTTACTGAACAGGCAGTCAGTGATTAACTGCCCTTTCATCTCCAGACATGGAGGACAAACTGTTAGGGAAGATGGCTTGGGTTGTGCAAAGCTTTTTGTTTGCCTTTTTTGCTTTATTTTTTTCTTTCAAGTGACTTTGCCCCGGGCTAAACCCAAGATGTGCCTATGCAATACAGCTTGCTCAACCTTTGACACAATTGATTTAGCTGTTAATCATTTGTGCATAACAAAAGACCCCCACTTACGGGAAAGACCTCTCCTACGCGGGACCTTTGCTGGCTGGGAAATGCAGTACACATCCAACATTTCAATAGCAGCAAAAGAGAAGCTAAGATCATATGTGCAGAGCACCCTCTAGATTTAACTGCAAACCATGAGAGTGATCCCGGTGTGTGAAGATCTCTAAGCAACCTGCTCCTGTTTTGCTGCCTCTCACTACGCACATCTTAGTGGTGACGATGCTTGCTCCTGAATTAGCAGAAAGAGGTTAGGTTAAAACAGTAGGGACCCAAGAGACAGAATTTCCTACACATTAACACACTTTTCAGAGGGAATTGAAAAGCAAAATCAGGTTTGCCACATAATTTATAATCTGGTTTAATTAGAGGTAGGTCTAACGTAAATTTCACAACAACCACAGCTCATTTTCCACTTCCTTGCAGTTTGGGACTTAGTGGGTCCATGGATCAGCGGGAATGTCGCCTTGTAACACTGCTTGTGTCCTCTTTCCCCAGTTGATCCTTCTTTGTGGCTGACTGTAATAGCTGTGGCTGTCTGCTGAGCCGTTTTTAAGTCCCAAAGCACTTAGCACTAACAACGCTGTAAGTCACTGAACGTGGGTTTCATCACACCTGAAAATGAAGCCTCACTAAGCGTCCATCATGAACACCGAGCTTTCAAGTGCAATGCATCCTTTGCAGAGTTCATAACACTAACGTAAGTTTGTGACACCTTGCTCCCTGTAAATAAAACCTGTAGTTTCACCAAAGATGATTTTTTTTAAATGGCAGTTTCCTGTCCAAAGAAGAACTGTGAAACACATCAGAGACGAAAGGCCCTTCCTGGGAAAGGTTAGATTGGAGCTAGCAAGCATCAGCTTATGGTATTGTTAGTGCACTTTTCAAAGAGTTTCTTTTTCTTCTTCTCTGAGACAACCTTTTCATTCCCTGCTTCATAACTCACAACGCATTTCCTTCTGCAGAAGAACATAACTGGCTCATTCAAAGGTAAGAGGAGGCTCACCCACTGATTTTAATGGTGAAGAACATAAGGTGGCAAATATATGGTAAAATTTACAAGTAAGAAACCCTAAGGAACGTTTTCAGATGTTTACTACAACCGACTCTGTTGCATCACCATTTTTGTTATTAATACGGTTATTTTCTGGTGGTGAGGCTGGTCTCTGAAAGGCCCTGGACATAAAAAACTCACCTTGTTGAGCTTAATTCTCCTTTTCTGCTTTTGATTCACTAAAGATAACGTCTTATAGTGACTCAGTCCAAATTGGGCATAGGTTCACCTACTCTGAAAGCTCCCATTCTAAGGTCCTGTGAAGATGGCAAGACAGGGGCTGCAGTAATGAGTAGACAGAGAAAGAAAAACCCACCATGCCCCACCCCTTGCCTCCATCTCCTCTCCATTAGACCTCAAGATAACACACACACAAACTCATTTTCAAACCAGAAATGGTATTTTTTAAGAAAAAGCAAGACACTCATAATCAGAGTATGTCAAATAGCACAAAATTTACAAAAAATGCAACATCTTACAGCACTGTAATTTCTGCTTATTTCTAATACAACTGGCTTCTGACACTGAGAGCTTTTCTTAGACCTCTAACAACTGTCTGTTAAAAAAGACAAAAGATGCCACAAAAGGTCTTCACACAGCTAGTACCTGGCAATAATTCTTCATAATCCTTTATTTTCACAAATGTCTGAGGCTGAATGGACATTGATTTGCTGCCTGTTAACCCGGTTTTCTTTTAATCTATTGTGATTTCCTTTCTTCAGTGGTGAGGAGTATTTATAGAAGTGGTGCTGTGGGAGCTATGAAATGGGGTTGAAAAGCCAGCAAATAATATCAGATCTTAAAAGACCTTTTTTTAAAAAAATACATTCTGTATCTGAAAGCCCCTTGAATGGGTCACATTTGAGGCTATTCTTCTTATTGAGATTTTTCAGGTGCTGATAAAACATTTTAGGGGTGATAGATGAGCCACAGGGCAAACACGTCCATTGAGATAAGACTATTTAAAGCTCTAAAAACTAATAGCTGGAGAGTCGTTTCACTAATAGACCTGATATTTCCTGCCTCCAGTAGGATAATTTTAGAAAGAGACAGGCAATGTTACAGGTAATCAGGAAATCGTATCAGGATATCTCCCCATATTCCTCACTGTCACACTGAAATGTATAATTCAGTTTCCCCACACTTTCAGACAGCAAGTAAAGCAAGAAATAAAACACCCTTTCTCCTTCCCAATGCCAGCTCCTTGCTTTACCTTAGGTATTGAAAAAAACAAAGGCTTTTAATGGGGCTGATCCTAAAAAGCAAATCAGTATGAGAAGACCAACTTGTGGAAGACCTCATCACGAGAGAGTCGACAGAGGTACTCTTACAAATCATGACTTTTGCAGTAGTAACATCAGACCGCAGGCCAGGAACAGGGGGTGAGTCCCACTGATTTCACACACAGGAGCAGAACCAGAAGCCACAAGTGGATGTGTAGATGACTCACACATTCGCCCTAAACCTGCATTTTCTGGTCGCCATATGGACTTTCACTTTGTTCGTTCACCACTGTGTGCTTTCCATGTTGGCTTAGGGAGACAGTTATAGACAATGGATTCAAACTTTTGTAGCAAATTGCCACGAGATATCCCCTTTCATTTCTTTGAAATGATCTTCTTCTGATTGAGAACAGCATTTGCCAGAAAACTAATAAATATGAACCTGACAGGACATGAGATGTTTAGAAAGAAAAGAAAGAAAAAAGGAAACGGTTCATGGAAACATACATCACAACCTAGAAAAAGGAAGAAAGAGGTTAGCTTATCTGTTACAGCAACTGTCACTCTGTAGTGATTAAAGCACATAAACCAGTGCCTTTAATCCACGTAAGCGAGTTTAAAATTGCATATTCCCAGTCTATACAATCAATTGCTTTCCCAGAAGTCACTGACATGGAAAAGTGAAATCTGCCAGAGTCCTCACTTCTGTAAAACCTCAGGTTGATTCTGCAAACCATTTGCTAAATAAATTCTCATTACTGCAGGAGATCATGGCCTTAATTAGCATTAGTTAATTTGGGACCATTTCTTGAACTAGTCATGTTTGAGCTGGATACTCTCACACACAATCTACAGACTCCTACTGCACTTAGGCTACAGCAATATTAATGTAATACTGTACATTGACACAGCACAGTAAGAATCAGATTTTTTCCCCCTTCTGAACAATGCCATCATGCAGCCAGGTCCTTCCTACTTCGAGATTCCTCACCATCACCAGACTAGATCTCAAACCCGCTCACTGTGTGCAACATGAGCCAATTTTTCTGATTTTTCAACATAAACCAACTTCACTGTGGGGGTACCAGATGAATATCAACAAGACTATATTTGGCCTATGTTGTAAAAATGCATTTTAGTTTAAAACTGTGCTTAGCTGTGTCTTATTTCACTTTAAGTTGATGTTTTACAGCTTGTTGAAAACAAGACAGATCATGTTCCTCCTTCCAAGGACATCTGAATACAGTTAACTACATACAAAGTCAAAATGATATTAACGTTAGCATGTTTTTATCACAACAGAATGACCTTTATTCTTAGGTGGGATCCAAGTATTTCATTGTTCATTGACAAAGGCAATGAATGTTTCAGCATGACCTACTGGACATTTCTGGTGGATGAGAAAGGGGTGGGACAGCAAGAAGAAGAAATAAAATATACGTGCACACATCCACACCCCTCTCTCTTCCTGTATACAGACACGTACTTCTTACCCTTAAATTTCAATGTGGTATCTTGCATATTTGCATTACTCACTTGGCAAAGAATGGTACTATTCCTTATCTCGACTGAGAGATCCAGTACTCGGTACCTCTGAGTATCATACAACTTTATTTTGCATGTGGCATCAAGAGTTCCACACCAGCAGAACACTTCAGCCTACCCTACACATTGCCCCAACCAGTACAAAGGTCCCGCTGAAATAGAAGGTGGTATCATTGATATGTTTTACTGGATCAAGGCTTTGCTCTCAATTCTGTGCAAATTACTGGCAAGTTTTGGGGTTTTTTACTTTCAAAATTGTCATGTTTAAATGCAGATTTTTCATTTTAAGTCTTCCTTGAAGAGGAAAATGTAAGCAAAATTAACTACAGCTTCTCATGCCACAAAGGTACAAAGGTACTCCAGCTTTGGTAGCATTGCACGACGTGGTCTCTCCCAGGAACGTGAGATTTTACAGGATGTGACTAAAATACCTACTGATTTGGGATGCTCAGCCTAAAACACCCGAAGAGGCCAAAAATGGGGAGGCAGCAATTAAAAGCAGCAAGTATTTGGAAGACAGGCAACACTTAGAGTCTTTAAGATTAGGTATTCCCCAAATTGAGGCAAATTTTTTTCTCCTTTCCCAGTTATTTCCACTGTCAAAAATATTGGCCGTGACAGACACCCACACTGCACTGTAAGAATGGCAGAATTATCACAGAAGAGCAAAAGCTATGAAACAAACTTACTGAAAGGATGCCTTTTTTAATGTTTTTATTCATAACAGTATTACATGGTGTGTTACAGAAATTAATGGAAAATTTCTAAAAATTTGTTGTTTTTTTTTTTGTTGTTGCTGAATGCATTATACATAAAGTTAAAAATAATGTGTCCGTATATGTTAACAAATGGTCATTATCTGAGGTAAAGTTAAAGTAGGTTTAGAAATGTACTGCAACAGTCATTTTATCTTTCTCATCTTTATTAAAAAAATATGTGTCAGAATGCAGAAATAAAAATGAATGAAAACACGGAGTAAACATTTTTGCAAAGAAGGTGCCCAGTACATTATTAGATGAAAGGTTTCATCAGACACTTGGATGACTACGATCTATCAAAATATCTTTTCATGACAGGTAAAGATCAAGAACCTACGGGGGATTGCAACAGTATGGCTGGTGGGATTCCCTGGTTTTTAAATTTAAAGTGACGAATTTAGTGCTAGTGAAGGATGAGGGATTAAACAATTGCACAAGCTGGATATCTTAGTTATCTACAATACTGGTACAGTGCAGAGGCCTTCCAGTCCTCTCAACTCAGCATCTCAACCATGACAAGGATGATCTAATCGTATGACAAGACAATTCAGAGTTTGTTTTTATTTATCAGAGTTGGTAAAGTTAAGACAAAGGTCCATGGCGATGGTCCAACTGTCTCTCATGAGACACTAAAAACCCAGCTTCATTCCCTCGGCACATATTCGTTGCAAGGACTACGTAAATGATCTGCTTCCTACAAATATGATGTCATTGGATCCTCCGAGACATAAATCTCTTCTTTTTCTTTCAACATTCTACCCCATAACTGGAAATGCACTGACGATACTAAACCTCAAAATGTCTATGATGAACCAAAATTGTCTTCGTGGTTCCATATGTAGGACAAAACCCAAAAGAGCCAATGAGGAAGAAAGTAGCACCACTGTGCAAATTAGGAAAATATTCTTAAAGAAATGTCCTTCAGAAATGCTTTTACCTCTGCTTTTAATCCTGAAACACTCAGTCCACCAAGTTTTAATTCATCTTCTCCAGTTAGAAAACTTGATCTTTCTTCTGATGGGAAAATAAGATTCACTACAAAGCTGTTTGCACATGACTAAGGAATAAGCACCAAATGACCGTGAATGGGGATAAAAATTCTCTTCTCTGCAGGTTCATTAGGTCTATTCACAGCTAATTTTTCATTCACATACATTCTGTAACGCACATTTCTCTAATTTCTCTAATTCAAAATAAAAGACTGGAATCATGTTGTGAGATTTGGTTGTACATATCAACAATCGCCACCCCAGTTATTCTGTCTTCTAAACCATTTTTAGCTTATAATAGAGATGAAAGAAAGTAAAATATTTATAACTCCAGGCCTATTTTAATCATGACAAAAATGTAAATCCTAATGTGTCAATTTAAAAACAAAATCTGCACAATAACCCTAAAAACTGATTAATCATTTGATTTCTTTAACCTTTTTTCCTTTTTCTATTTTTTCTTTTTTTTTCTTTTTTTCTTCTTTTTTTTCTTTTTAGTGTTAAACCACTAAATTCAATATACTGTAACTGCATAGGAACATCAGGAAAACACATTTGACCTGTATAACAATTCTCTGTAGGGCAAAAATATATATTCTTTATGAAAATCATGTGCTAAACATATGAACCCAAACACTGCACTTCTGCTTCATAAATGTAAAAAAAGGAAGTTTTAAATTCTTTTGTTCTGTGTGTAAACAGTTTGATGACTTCTATGCAGAGGTTCTGGAATCACAAAGGAATGTCAATGAAATGTGATTTCTTGCAAGTGGAGTATGTCTGTGTGAAAACTAGATCATAAAATCATGTGTTCCCATTAATTTCACTAGTTGCTGACAAGCTGACTGCTTTTGGCAAATGCACTTGAGCTTCAGCCCATTATTGTAAGCATGTGAAAAAACATATGTGATGTGAGAACCACAAATTGGGTTTGCCACACCTCCCAAGCACTGCAACTTGCTACCTTCTCTACTGTGTAATGGCATTAGTAAAAGAATTTTCATAACATTTATATTTACAAAAAAACTGGCAATTTTCATTCGAACTCCTTAAAGCCATTTCCCCTTAAACATTTAAAGAGTTTAACAGTAAGATTTTTTTCAAGTTATAAAATAAAAATCCCATTTGATTTTTCTGATGTACAAAAAGTGATAAAGATGAACAATTTGATCACAGAATCAGTTTGTTATTCCAAAATCCATGCCATCCTTGTCCCATTTGTAAAGTCTGCTTCATCCAAATTCCTAAACCAGAATCATACCAGTATTATTTGGCAAATGATTTCTTTTTTCATCAAAAATGGCACACAGAGAAGAAAACACTTGTCTGCATAGCATTACAGCAGCAAGATATTGAAGAAATAAAAATATTCCTTTTCTGCACTTTGTTTAGAGTTTCCTAGGAAATACCGACTCTTTTGTCTTTCTTCAGTGGGACTCGATGTCCTTTCTCTACCCACAACATGAGTATTCAAACAGAAAAGCAGCATTTCTTCCTCATGATGTGCTAGAACTTAAAGGTCCATTTGGCAACATTTTCAGTCAGGATGGATAAACAACCGAGTTTTACTCTGTGGTTTCAAGTTAGGAATCATTTCCACATGAGGCATTTTGCTGTTAGATCTGTCACTCATACAAAACTACAGAATAAGAAATAAAAAAAAAAAAAAAATGACACTGCCAGTATTTTTTGCTGTTGTTGTTCAAATATGTCTACACAGGGAAAAACAAAAGTCAGGATCAGCCTGATGTAAATGATGATGAAAAACATGTCACCATGACATAAAAAGTGCCAACTTGTGCCCAAAAGGCTGTTGAATGATAATGCCACTGCTACATACAGACTCTGCTTTTTGCTCAAAAGAAAAAGAATGTCTAATACTCAATAAATTTCAGATGCTCATTATTTATATGTGGCATACAGAAGATAACAAATTTTTAAAAGAAGACCGAGGAGTAAGATTTCCTAGTCTGGATACCCATGACTTGTGGGGATGGGGCTGGACTCGTGGTAAGATAAGCAGGGAGAGTTTTTCTTTTGTGCTGCCATAGGAATCTGCCATTGGTTGCCCCCAAAAAAGTCAGGAACACTCATAGAGCCAGTCCAGGAGGGCAATCATCTCTCCTTGTCAGACAAAATCAATCGGGAAAAAGCATGAAAGCCAAAGGCCTGACAGGTTGTTGGGTTTCATCTGAGTCTTGGAGCACCACAAGCCTGTAACAACGCTATTTCTTAGGTCTGTTGATCTGGGCGTAGAGAGGTTCTGCTTCCTGGGGATAACAAAAATAAAATAAGCAGAGATGTCTCCAGACAGTTTTTAGAACATTTTTAGAACATTTGCTTGAAAACAGCAATACCTCGTGAGTCAAAACTCAAAGGAAGTGTTTGTTTTCTGTGCTGCCTTGAGTGATCACGGCACCCCAGTTGAATTGTGAAGAAAATGTGACGTTATTTCAGAAAATGAATGCTTGCTATCAATTTTCTCTTACAGTATTGGCCATGCACTGATCCTCAGGAGGTATTGCTGGGCACAGACTTATGAAGAAATGAAATTATATTTATATGACTAGATGTTTTGAAGTTTACAGGCCAGAAATGTAGTTGGCATAAAATGCTGTTACTTGTACCAGGCTGAGACCCGCCCCCACCAGCAGCACAACAGCAGAACATAGCTGTGGGTTTTACACAAGACATGGAGAAAAGCACTTGCAAACAGAAACCGCCACTGAAAGCTCAGGTAACGAAGCTGTGATGGGATTTAAAATAACAGTATGAGTTGCCTATGAAGAATGAGGAAAGCTAGCTCTGTGCAGTTTGATTAGGAGTCTGTATAACCATTAGTACAATCATTAAAGCTGGGAGGAAAGCATGTCGATTTGCTAACAGATACTTTCTTGGGAATTTTCTGGATGGGGCGGGGGGGGGGAAGCTGCCATGTTCTTCAGTGTTGCTTCACAGCTGACACCCTATGCTTTAATACTACGTTCATCTTGACTGCAGTGGGAAGCAAACCATCCATGGATCCTGGAATCCATTCTACTTCTTTTCCAGAAACTAATTTATTAAACTAAGAATGACATCTAAAAAAAGAACAAGACAGGCAGAAAGGCTAATTAATGCCATACTGCATTAACTCTCCGCAGCTTGATACATTTTCAAATACCATGCCATGACGTTGAATTTAACCACGTTAGAATCAACTCATGTTACAGCAGCACCAGCAGAAGCTGACTTTGAGCAAAAAAACTCTGAATGCTGGCAAACCACTGGGCACTACGGAGCACAGAAATGCCTGGCAGGGAATGGCACAAGATTTTAACCACTGCTTATAAAAATGATGATGCTGATGAGAAAAACAGGCCAAAGGTGGATCCCTAGGGCTACCTTCACTCAGTGCTCACAGGTGCCTGGCCAGTGCTCCAGGCTGTGCTCCATCCCAGTGCCCAGTCCTGCCTCACTGTGCATCTCATGTTGAATGAGGAGCAACACAAGGCTGCTCTGCACTTGGGTCACAACAACCCCATGCAATGCTACAGGCTTGGGGATGAGTGGCTGGAAAGCTGCTTGGCAGAGAGAGATCTGGGGGTGTTGGTCGACAGCCGACTGAATATGAGCCAGCAGTGTGCCCAGGTGGCCAAGAAGGCCAATAGCATCCTGGCTTGTATCAGAAATAGTGTGGCCAGCAGGACCTTCCCCTGTACTCAGCACTGGTGAGGCCACACCTCGAGTATTGTGTTCAGTTTTGGGCCCCTCACTACAAGAAGGACATTGAGGTGCTGGAGCGTGTCCAGAGAAGGGCAACGAAGCTGGTGAAGGGTCTAGAGAACAAGTCTTATGAGTAGCGGCTGAGGGAACTGGGGTTGTTTAGCCTGGAGAAGAGGAGGCTGAGGGGAGACCTTATTGCCCTCTACAACTACCTGAAAGGAGGCTGTAGCGAGGTGGGTGTTGGTCTCTTCTCCCAAGTAGCAAGCGATAGCACAAGAGGAAATGGCCTCAAGTTGCACCAGGGGAGGTTTAGATGGATATTAGGAAAAACTTCTTCACGCAGAGGGTTGTCAAGTATTGGAACAGGCTGCCCAGGGAAGTGGTGGAGTCCCCATCCCTGGAGGTATTTAAAAGACGGGTAGATGAGGTGCTTAGGGACATGGTTTAAGTAGTGGACAGGTACGGTTGGACTCGATGATCTTAAAGGTCTTTTCCAGCCAAATGATTCTGTGATTCTATTCCTTGAAATGACTACATTTCTTGAGCTTGCAAAGACTCTGCTTCCCCATTTCCCACCTACATGAAGCCCTGAGTACACTATGAGCATTATGGGAGGACGAGAGAAATCCCTTGGAATGATTAAATAAAGGCTGCTGAAATTATCCCCAGCAAGAAGCAAATATATTTTGTGACCTTGAAAAACCAAAGGTAATCAGAACACATGACTGAGAGTAAATAACTGCATTTCACATACTGTGTGCTAAGTCCACCTGTGCCAATTTTCATATACCACAGACATGAAGCTGGCAGAATGATCTATCACAGCTAGTTCAGAGAAAATCTGTACTAATTAATGTGGGAACCTGACACACACCAGGCCATTCTTCAGGCATTTGCTGAACCTGAGGTGATTGCAAAGGGAAGTGAAAAGGAAGAAGAAAAGGGGAGGGAGGGAGAGCAACCCTTTGGAACAAAAGATGTCAGCTTTTCAAATACCTTCGGGGGAAAAAAAGAGCTTTTCAAAATGTCAAGCATGCTTGTTAGAGCTGTCCTCAAAGATCTTTAAGATATGCAGATGCACTTAAGTCACAGGTGTCCTAAGGTGTCACTGAACTTGACACCATTGGAAGAGGAGGAGAAGTTCATCATCGGTCATCAGCACTTTCAACAATGCATGAGGCAGCCTTTAGAGTTAGAAATTTCTTTTATCCATATCCAATATTTATCTGAACATACACTTCATGTGGCAAAGGCCTGCATTTCTCACTGATTTGAATAATTTTTCTTCTAGTAGACCAGATCATTTTGACTGAAAAATGTGCTCTTATGTCTTCCTTTTAGTTGATTTCCCCCTTCAGAAGCCTAAACGAGAAATTAATTGCAGTAATTGCGTGCCATCTTCTCAGCCAATTTTTTTGTCAATGACTGAGATTTGTTTTCTAATATTTTGAGATAATTCAAGCAGTGCATCTTGCCTGTAGCCCAACATTGCAAATGGTATCTGTGAAGTATTGATAATGATACTCAAGAGAGCCAAAGAGAGCAGAAAGGGACAGAAAACAGGCAAAAGGAGAGTCGAGTGCTGTTGACTTCATGGATAGCTTCTCTCACAATGCCAGGCAGGGGGGCTTTACAAGCATTATTTTGGAGGGTCTTGGAAGCAGAAATAACACCCCTTCTTTTTACATATGCCACTCAAAAGTCACTGGGAATGTTGTTAAAAGGCAGGCGAGCCTAACTCTTCTCACAGCATCAGAATCACCTCACCAGTGTTTTCTGCTTTCTACTTCTACCACTGCGTTAGGTACAGATCTGGAGGGAAGGAAATGAAAGAATGGGTCTTTGTCAGAAAAAAAAAAAAAAGAGGAACAAATAAAACAGCATACAAAGCTTCCAATTCACATAAACACCTTGAATCTTAGAGTGTTCTCCTTTCTATAGGATTGGCCCAGAAGCACTTCTGATGTGCTTTCATCAACCCACAGGGAGAAACCAAGACAACAACTGGCAGCACCTTTTTTTGCTGCTAAATCCTACTTGAAGGCTTCTATCAACTTTGGGGATATGCAGTTTCTGGCAGCTGTTTGAAAAGTAAATGTTTTCCTTTATGTTCGGAACCTGCTATCAAAGTAGCATTTAGCTCTATTCTCACACACTAATGTGGCTCTTTACATTGAACAGTAGCTTTTAAATAACGAGATATTGCAGGACAAGGATATGAATTTACAGGTTAGGTATCTGACCAAAGTGACAGGTTGAAGTAAGGGGCCAGAAATGTCTAAAAATACATGCCTCAAGTTAAGACAGCTAAATATTTAGGAAGCTACAAGTACATTGTGTAAATGTTGAGTTATGAACTCTCTCTGAATTAATTGCAGAAACTGCCAAAGAGAAAATTTTCCATATGTATACTACGTTTACACACTCCAGAGATACTTCATGCTTAAAATCAGTTTATTCTTCCCATTTTAAGGAACATTTTGCACAATAAACAAGACTGTAGCAAACAGTAAGTATTTCTGGTATCGTACACTACTGCATGAGGTAACAAGGTTGCAAATGGTTTTGAATAATATTATGTAAATACTACAAGTAAATTTGCATCCAATTTAAAGATATTAACATCTGTTCCCTAGCAGAACTAATCACTGAAGAACATCTCTTGAAAGATTCAGCATCTACTTGGGCTTGTGTAGGTGAGCTCACTCACAAAACATAACACGGGACTTGGTTAGGAAGAAACTATTTTTACATTGGCAGTCCTTTCATCACTGCGAGGCACCCTGCTATGTGCAAAGCTCCAGGCAAGATGTACTGAATTGTAGAGGTGAGGCTCACATAGATTTCTTTGCCCTTTACAATAGATTCTCAGCACTGGTTTTACTCCTGGCTGACTGATCAGAAAGGGCAGGCTCAAATGATAGAATTTCATGAAATAAGTGTGCTGAAACGCCAGCCAGAATGAGAATCTTGTGCTGGGGATACAAGTGAAGGGAACGGGAATGCAATGCGTCTTCTCTATTGCATGCTGACTCAATAAAATAGGGCACAGTAAACTTGGCAAGCGGGATTAAAATTAAATATCTTTGGTGATAAGACAGGTAATTCCTATTGGCCCCTTAACAGCCAGTGGCTTATCTTTGGTTATTTTTATTACAGTTAGCCTCTATTAGCAGCATAAATACAGCAACCTTCTAGTTTGGGATTATGACTGGAGAGTGCCTCTATTCTTACTCTAAACCTACCTAGGAATATTTCCTAGTCTCAAATATCTGGTTTAATTATTAGCATTTTAAAAGTCTCTGTCATTTTAGTATCAAGATGGATGCTATACATCCATAAAATGAAAAAGCAATGAGAACTACTCAGAAAGATGAACCCAGCTCCACCTTGGTCTTGGCATAATAATGAACTGCAGGAAAGAAACATGCCTATTATTTCTGGGCCCCTTTCCTAACAAAACAGTAGCCACACAATTATACTTTCCATCTACACATCTGTCAATTCTCCATCATAACTTTTGAACCCGATGCCCAATTTGAAGTAAATTGTTCAGAAGTCTCAAAGATACTAAATTATCGCAAGTGCCTTTTTAAAATCAGTTGTTGTGCAGAAGTCGGAACTCTTAAATGACCTCATTACAGAGAAAGCTAGGAGAGCTTGTCCCCTAATTGAATTGCTGGATTGCCAATCAGCAAGTACATGGCTCTACGCAAGCTACACACTATGTTGTCTCTTGTTTAGAGGAAGAAATTGGAGAAATGGAAGGGTACCTGGCTACTTCAAGTGGGCTTGGAGACATTGGAAGAGGTGAGAAACCTGTGTATGAGCTGGTCATATTAAAATGGACAGCTCGAAGGGGATTTTAGCAGCAGAGAGGAAGGCAAATCTGTAGGATGCCTCTGTTCACAGAGCAGCCTGGATTTCTTTGGTCTTGTCCCTTCAGATTCTCTGGAAATATGATGATGAAAAAAGGAGCACGGGGCCTGAAATGACAATTTAAGGATTACTCTGGAATGAAGCAGTACTTCCCAAACCATGATCTCTTTCCAAATGCACAACCCTATCTACTTCTCTCTCAGGTTCACAAACCTGCTCGGTACTGTGTCTTTAGTTTGAGAATGCCAGCTCTAGAGCCTACAGTAAGAACAGGTCACCTATAACCATTATGAATTTCTCTCTGGACTCTATTCAGTTCCTACTGAGTCAGATGAACGATGGTAACAGAACCTGCAAATATAGCCTTTGATATTTTGAGCCCATTCAGATTCTTCGTGCAACAGAAAGCGGGCAGAAAGGAAGCAGAGGTTGCAGAATCAGCTTAATATGCCTTCCTGAGGCTCACCAAGCTCCCAGATAAGCCAATGCTTTGTCCATAAGTTGCTATTTTCTTTCAACTTCCTAATAACAGCCCAAATAAAGAGTTATAGCAGTCCATCCTGGAGCTGACTAAGATTATTAGGAACATTTATCACTATGGATGGCACTTGCTCAAAGATGGATGATGGCAGTGGGCCACCAAAGTACCACCAAAAGCTGATAGACATTCTAATGAACTGTTGCTCTCCTGACAGTGCTGATAGCATCATGAAGGGTGTGACATATTTTGAGGGCTTATAATTGTCTGCACACATTTCACAGAACAACTAAACAACTTTTTGAGGAAGATATGCTCTAGCCACAAATGTTTTGAAGGTTTCCTGAGAATCTCTCGTGAAAGACTGCCAGCGCAAGTCTTGAACTGGGCAGCCTATCAATAGAGCTGTATTTGTTGCTGCATTTAAAATGGCTTTTATTGCAATAACTGTGGTATCAAATATCCCCTTATTCTCTTTCAGAAGTTTCACCCTGTTGCTAATTTTTCTTCAAGAACCATTTTG
>VYZW01061716.1:3358-29738 GCA_013401315.1 Balaeniceps rex | reverse complement strand
TTAAAGATTTCTTATTATTGACATTTTGCTTGGTCCATACGGAGTTAGACCACATTCGTGATATCCGATCCCAGTATTCAGGCTGAATTTATTCTTTCCACAATCAGGATGTTTTGTTAGGAGATGCTGGCCAACATAACCACAGGTATCCGAAGAAGCCCGACATCAGAGTGTCAAAGTTTGCTCCTCTCCTTCCCTTTTCTCTTCATGCTTGAAGGCTCCCCTTTCTATAGCCTTTGCTAAGCTTTCAACTGTATAGCTTCAGGGCTTCCTAGTGTCACGGCATGCTAGACCCATTACTGAGGCTGAGTTAGGGGCTGAGGCTGAAATACCCCCAAGAACAGAAATATCAGCACGGGCAGGTTCTGTACCTAACACCCTATAATTCAGGCTGATTGGGTGCACTGGTGCAAAAGAGAATGACCAGGTGAAAACTCCTCTGTTCAAATGTCTTGCTTTAATCCAAAATGTCAATAATAAGAAATCTTTAACATATTTGGTAGAATCATAGCTAAATACAGTTCTTTCCCTCTCTCTCTTTGCACCATAGTTATCCCCCGCACAATCTCTAAAGACAGCAGTAGGGATTAAACATAAGTCAGCTGAAGATGGCAGTCTTCTTATTCAGTGTTCTCCTCACCCCTTCTGGAAAATCAGTATCGATCCTCAGTGACACTCATGAACAAAAGGAAAACAAACGAATACAAATCTTGCTATGAATAGCTCTGCAACTAGTTGATTTTATTTCACCTTTGAAAGTTAGGCCTGTCTGCTGCTTGTCTCCAACCATAAAGGGACAAAAATGTAACAGATCCATAAAATGCCACATTTACCTATTAAGAACCCATAGCTATTTGTAGAAGAGTGACTTACAAGAATGGCTACTGGTAGGATGAGGACTTTGAGAGCTTAAGCTGAAGATTGCAAAAGGAAGAGAGGAAAAACGGAGAAATTAAGATAGTAACTGAAAGATGCTGAATTATTTCTACATGACAATATGGAGTATCAGAAGGAATCAAGAAACCAAATTGCTAGGGTACCTTGAAAGATCAGGATACAATATACTAGGCAGGTGAGCATTCTGAATACATCAAGACAAGGTAAGTAAAGATATTATATGGGCACAGCTGATTTCATAGAGATGCTGGTAACAGACATATTTGAAATTTCTGAACACAATACTATGTCATGCTCCTGAGAGGTCCATTCATCTGAGTTGTATACTGTGCTGTTCTTGGTGTGAAGACCCATGTTCTAAAGAGCGAAGTAATCTCCCATCTAACACACAAAAGTGGCTTTTAATGCAGACTGTGATTCTTTTGTATGACATGTTTCTCCCCATTAAGTTTCTCTCCAAATGCGGTGCTCAATACACAACACAGTAGTAAGTCCTGAATTGATAATTTTCCATGGAGATTAGACTTTCTGTTGCTCTGACGATACTAGGCTTCAGAATTTGATGGGCTAGTTTTAGCAAGTGGATTTCCTACGGACTGCTGCTGAATGGCACTGCACAGAGGCACAATGATATTTGTGTAACTTCACTGGATAGACGCTTTCTTTTCATTCAGCTTCCTGTTCCTGCCTACAGCTTTTAGGAATTACTATAATGCGACAATGAGTAACATTATTTAACATTACCCAGAATATATTTCTGAGAATTATACATATTTTAGGCAAGACTCTACAAGGATTAACAAAAAAAAAAAGAAAAAACATATGGAATCACTGGTAATATACTGTTCTAGTAGCTCCCAGAGATCCCTTGACAGGTAAAAGAATGTATTTTACTAAGTGTTATATAAAAGCAGAACAAAAGGAGTCCCTCACTTGACTGCCTTACATGGTAATATGCATTAACAGACCTAAACTATTGTTTCAAGTTATCTCCAGAACTCCCAGTAGGTAAACATGTGTGATGCTCATTTACAAATGATACTAACTATCTTTGTTACAGTCAGAAAATTAGAAAGAGATTTTATCATTATTCTCCCCATGATGAATTTCAGAATTACCCTGACTACGATAAATGGAAATAAATGTATATGGGTTTGCAGAGTGTGGGACTCAGATAAAGGTCAAATTCTCTTTCTTGATCTAGGAAAGAACTCTTGAAATAGTGTGAAGCTCGGATAGCCAGCTATGTCAGTGCTGGCCAAGGTCAGGCAAAGGCAAAGCCAAATTACTATGTGGCACCATCCATCTGCAGAAGCAGTTCTCGATGGAGTACAATAACCAACAGATGCTCTTGCTAGAGCAGCTCATCCCAGCTTGACCCTATCCTTACACTGTCATTTTTAGACTCAGTGAGACACAAAGCTTAATGCTACTTTTGCTTTAGCCCTCAAGAGCTGAGCATTACGTTGGTGAAACTAAAGAAGGGGGAGATGCCTTCTCACAGCACCACATATTATGAAGAGATAATCTTATTACTCCCAAGTGGATCAAAGCTAAGTTACTGTAAGATTTTTTTTAACCATATTTAATGTACAAAGTAAACTGACTCCTAATGAAACTATTAATTTTGAGTTGAAACCAAATTACTTCGGCTCAGGGTGGATAAGTCACTGGCAAGCACAGTGCAATTTCTGTACAAAAATTAAAAGGGTTCTACCATTGGTATGTATTTGCTCCAGGAGCTCTGTGCTGAAGCACAGAAGCAGCGTCAGACCACTTATTTGCTTAATACAAAACATGAATGGCAGACAAGCAGAAGATAATGAAACATATCCTTCAAACAGTAACACCAGAGAGTATCTGGATAGAACAACAATGTTCAGCACTTATAAAACTTTATAGCTTGACTGTCTTTTTGGTAAAACATATATACCGTATTGAAACAAATCAGAGAACATTCACTGGCAGCCACATTTTCTAACGTGTTCTGTAACACAAAAGATGAAAAGATCATCTTTCCCGTCTGTCTGTATTTAAATGACTTACATTTGATGAATAATTTTTAAAACATCAGTATGCCAATGGTAATATGAATGATCATAATTTTCAGGTGTTTTTAATTTGCAGTTGGAGATAAAAATACACAAACCCATTTCAATATTTTTTACATGCAGATAATAAATGTGCTGCTTCTACTGATTATCACATTGATTTAGGGTAGAGGTGTTTATGTATCATTACATAATTTTATTTAATGTTTGTTAGGTCTATGGGTAAGATGTCTTATTCCATTTAATATGTTACATCTGACTAAAGGCCAGAGTGGATTTGATAGCAAAAAAATGTTCTGCCTAATACATTGTTAGTAATGGCTCAGTTTCCCTATTTCCCCTTAGAATTTAAACACAAAAATAAGTCTACATTTCTTTAAAGCATGCAGGCAGCTGAAACACACATATTTGCATAAGTTGCAACACTTAGTGAATGGCAAAAGCCATGCAAACCACTGAGCGTGAGGAATACACTGTGAATAATGGAGAGGAAAAACAGAAGAGATGAAAAGGAAAAACAAACCATGCATCCATGAAAGCAATGGTAGGCACTGGTGGAAGAATAAGTGAGCACCTCAAGGTGTAGAGAAAAAAAGGACAGATACCTACCCCAACCTGCGCTATCTAGCTACCGACCTGTGGACTTATAGTATCACCAGTTGGCTCACCAAATGGATCACTGTTGGATGAGGCCTGAGACCCATCAGGCTAGAATACAAGAACATAACACCTTTTTTTCTCAACAATAAGAAAGTGAAAAGTCAACATGAGGTTATTTTCATGCTGTGGGCATAACAAGTACATCCTATCTCATGAAAACCAGAAAGTGAGACCTCACTGCTGATATGTTCTCAAAAGCCATAATGGTTTCCTATAGCTGATGCAGGTAGGAAAGGACCACACCAGTACCTGCTGGAGCCCATGCAGGAGCTGCCACAGACTTCAGAAGGTACTGGATCAGACAAACCAGAACTGCAAAAGGCCCTAAAAGCCAGTGAATCTATGTGAATCAGAAAGAGTCCAAGCTTGCGTTATTTTGTACCTTTGGGTCCTTTTTTTGCACAGAGTCCCTCTTGCCTTTGGCTCACTTGGGCTCTTATCTGCCTAAGATACCTTGTGATTTAAAGTCATTGCTTGGATAACATTTCTTGCTTTGGTCCACTGAGTCTAAGGCAAAGAAACCACATACTGAGGGCCAGAACATTGAGGAATGTAACTAGGCAAGCAACTGGGATGCAAGAATGTGCAAGACAACATCAACCATCATCTTTTAACACACAAACTCTCACATCTCTTCTGTAGCCTCAGCATGTATGTTGTTTTACCTCGGACTCCCTTACCATCAACAAGCGAATGCTGGTATGCTAAAAAGGACATCGGATACAACTAACATACATAACCTTACATATGAACTCTGACTTTGGTTCGTTGTATGCGATATTAGTGCGTATCAACATAAACGTCACGCTTTTAGCTATCAAAACTGAACCAGGAAGTGAATGCTGTCTGCAGCTCCCCCTTAAATACCACCCAGCCTGATTAGAATAGTTATTTCTGACACTACCAACCAACATTTCAGTAACTTCTGTCTTTTCTAGCTAAAATGAGCTAATCGGTATTTAGAAACCTTGTTGCTACTCACAGCCTCTTGCTCCTCACTTTTGCTTGGGCTTTCAAACCCCTCTTCAAAGAGGTCATCTGCAGCAGGATCACTGGTATGAGATGCTGATGATTTTGATGGAGAACTCTGTCTGGGTGCAGGGGTTGGAGCTAAACAAAGATTAAGGTAACAGCAACAGAAAATATATCTGTTAATTTGTTCAGAAAGACAGAGCAGCACAAAATTTGCTCATGCTTTAGAGCCCTCAACTTCTATTAGCCCTGAAAATTATTTTCTGACGAGGAGCTGGAAGAGGTAAATTTGAACACAGAAGCCATTATCAATTCCATATATTTGATTTCATTCAGCCATTTCCAAATTAAGTTTGGCTGCATCTGGCATATGTCTTTAGGAACCAGGGAGATGCCCCTACATTACATTAAGAATGCATGAGTCACCAGCCCTATGGCAAGTAAGCGAAACAGAAGGTCTCTGGCTGGCCCCTGGTAAATCTGTGTCTCATGAATTCCTCTTTTCAGCAATCTGCAAAATCCCCCATCTCCATGCTATGAACACGGTAAGCTTATTTTACAGCTCTTCAATGAATTTCCTCACATGTCCAATACATCAAGCTATTAAAATAAATACCCATCCCCTAATTTCTGCTAAGTATGGCTTGAATGGGACATAAGTGAAACCACTGGTAAGGTTGAATGTCACAGGCATTTTCCAACCAGCTTGCATGTCCCTAGCACAGAACATATATTACTGTCTTCTTAGAAATTAAATTTCAGACTGCAGCTATTGGGGCTGCTGATTTCAATGGCCTCTGAAATTCTTCTCTGATACTTTTCTTTACGGCTGGAACACATTTAATAAGCTAGACCATGCATGAAGGTTCTGAATCCATACCTTGTGTTGCAATTTACTGTATGAAAAAAAAAGAAATGCTTTGAGGAGCAGTCATGTCTGAGGAGAGGTATGGCTGAAAGCATATAAATACTCACGTGAATTTGTAGATGGTGTCGTGGAAGTCACAGGAGTCAAATTTAACTGAGAGATGTCAAAGTCATCACAATCATCTGCTTCCTGTGCCATCCCAACTTTGTTAAAGTAACTTGAGAAGGCCTCTGAGGTACAACTGAGGGAAGGCTGATCTGGTTTTCTTGATGGCACTGGTGGAGGCTGAGCCATCTGGAAATCTTTAAACATTTCTTTTCCCATTTTCTGTCTGGGCCTGTCTGTCTGTGGACTTGATCTGTTGGAATCACTTGTGGGTGGAACAGTAGCTATAGGAGCAATGGTACCTTGAAACATGGCTGCTTGTAAAGGCAAAACAGTTTGTGTTGGCATGAAGGCAGTTGGTTGGAACTGACCAGCTACAGATGGCCACGGTTGCTGAGTAGGAGGAAAAATACCGGGTTGGCCCCACGCTATCGGCTGTCCTCCCTGCATCACCTGAGCAACTGGAGGCTGAGCACCCATGGCCAACTGCTGTTGAACAAGTGGTTGCTGTCCCCAGAACGAGGGCAGAACAGCTCCCATGGCAACATAACCTTCAAAGAATAAAGACAGCAAGGGGGAAAAAAAAGATGAGAGATTTTAACACTACCATCAAGAGCATGCAGAAAAAGCTACACAATGAATCAGAAACATGCAGGCTACATTAGTGTTCCCAGAGCTTCAGCACACTTAAAAAGGAAACTGAAAGACATGGTTGAATTCACATCACTGAACAAATACTTGTATACAAAACCACAAATTGGTGGATATTGGCAATAATCCTTCCCCTCATCTGAACAAAAAAGTTCTTCTTTTCCTCAGTGAGTACCCCCTTGGGTCTGTGAAGACCTGTGTGCATGGACCACGCCGGCAGCTGGCCATCTGGCAGCTCCCCTCTCCAGGGCTCTGTCAAAGCACAGCTGGGATCAGTTCGGTCAAATCACTTACCAGAATCACAGGAGCTCCCAAAACATTCCCTAAACTCACCCCCTTGCAGCACAACCCTGCTCCTCACCACTGAGCTCTGCGGGCTCTTCTTGCCACCCTGACTGCCCCCATTCTCTGCCTTTCACCTCTGCCTGTCCCGTTCCTCTCGGGTTAGGGATCTCTGGGACTGAACATGATGCACTGGGTCAGGCTGGGATGGAGTTCATCTTTTCAGAGCAGCCCGTACTCTGCTAAAAAATGAGTTGCCAGAACAAGCAGAGGGAAGAAAGAGGATGCCCAGGACTCCCTCCCCTCTGTGTAGCTTTGCCACAGTTCCTCATCCTTTTTGCTTTTATTCTTTGTTGGGAAGAGTGACTTGAACACCAGCCAACTCCTGCCAATGGCATAGCAACAAAACTGGTTCTAAGTTACACGGAAGCACCTTCATATATGTTAGATAACAGCTCAAGGGCCCTCTAATGACAGCGCGACCTTCTTGCGAGAGAAAGACTCTGTGCCATCTCTTCTGAAACAGTAACAGTTCAAACCGCTGGGACTCCGAAGAGCAAAGCAAGTGTCTCAAATTGCATAATAAAAAGTGAGCCCAGATGAATTCAGATTAAAAAAACCCCACATTTGGTTATTACCCAGTTACTTGAGAACATTAAAAAGGTCCTGAGCTTCTCTGGTACTACATACCTAATAACAACAAACTGCTTCAGGTATTATGCTAGCATAAAACCTCTCTAGTTGGGGATGAAATTAAAGATTAACACTAAAATTGTAATTGCTTCCTGTCAGACCTGAACCCTCTTTTCAAGCTGCTAAGAGTTTGACTGCGTAGGAATTATATGATCAGGTGCTTTGCTATTTACAATGAAAAAAAAAAATCTGAAACTAAAACTACTGTAAAAAATGTTATAAATTAAACCACGTAATACAATTATGTTCCACTGATAGAAGTATTATGCTTTACAGATATGCTGTTTCACATTTAAATTAATGATTTACTGCTAATACTTTACAATATGCAACCTCTCTTTTACTTTTAATACTGTCATAGCTTTAAAACTCCTGTTTCTAACCCGAGTCCTCCTGTAGTTTTTCCCCTTTGCTTTATTTCTAGGTTGTTTTGTAATGCTAAATGTAAGGGTGGCTGCAAAATTGTACAGGGAAAGCCCCAAATAAAAATAAAATAGAAACAGCACTTTGAAAGACTAAATTAATGAGTGATGAAAGAACAGTAACTCAGATATATATCTATTTCAATAGATGGCTATGATGGATTCTCCAGATGTCCTTTTATCTTGTCCCCACTGTAACCTCACCCAAGCAGCGAGGGTTTTCATCTGAAAAATTATATCCCCAAACACTTCACCATCAGTGTAACCTTTCTGAGGTGCAGCGGCTAATCTGATGCTGCAACGCAGCCCTTCAGAGAAGGAGTTAACCAATTAGAAAGTCACTGTTCAATGACTCGAGGCACTCCTCCTCCTTTTTTTTTCCATAAGTGGAGCTGAGAGCGCTGCTCTTGCAGTGCTCCGAGTATCCCAGGGAGAGATCAGCAGTCAAAACCACATGCCTTGCGTGCCTGCAGAATGCTACACAGCTTTTGAATTTTGAGCACTTTGAGGAACACAGAAAAGTCTAAAGGAAATATCAGGATTTGACTAAGTGGAATACTTTGAAATGCAATCAAATTCTCCATGTCTCTTTCTCTACTTACCAGAGACAGCACAGGATATCATTGCTACCACAAAGAAAGCAAAGCTAAACTGAACGTTTTTTTCTCTCTTGTTACTGTACCTAGGAGGTATGTTATCCAGATGGCTGAACTATGGTTGAATTTCCAGTGACTTTTTCAGCTTTTGTTTTAAAAAATGTGGGTAAATTCAAAATAACATACTCTCTGCTTGTTAAAGACTTGTTTCGCCTTGCCCTGCAGCACTGTCCTCAAAATCCTGCTTCCACTGTACTAAATTAATGCCCTGAGTACTGAAATGCAAACCAGAGCTGAGAACTGATCACCAAATTTAAGTCAAGCTCATATTTCCCCAGATTTCTTACCTGAGGGTACGGCAGCAGTGCTGAAAGGTACAGAACCAAACATGTCTGTACTAGCAGGAAGTGGCTGGGATGAAGATGGGATAAAGGCATCACCTGGAGTAGCAGGAGTCTGCAAGAAAACAGGAATAAAATACAATCATGACATATCAGCTGCAGCTTCTGCACCACATACTTTGCTGTCACATCATCTGTAACTCAAAAAATACAGGCTTGGAGGGAAGAAAGAGAAAGAAAAAAGAAAGGAAAGATGCAGAAGGAAAGAAGCAATAGAAATAACAGTATTAGAATCTGCTGGAGACAGAAGAAAAAGAAAGAACATCATTTCTTTCTCCAGAACATACAGACTTGTGATTCTAGGTGTTAGGTGACAACCAATAGAGGCAGAAGACCAAGGCATTAATGTAAGAAACAGTAAAGGCAAATGAAATATCTGCAGGATTTATGGAAAAGTGAATACATATTGCTTCCAATTAACCAACAGGACCAGAACCATAGGTCTACATTAAAGGAGAAATCCAATCTAATTGAGCAAGCTGAGGATGAGGAGACAGGACTTTGAACATCTAGTCCCAGACATGCTCCAGAATACCTTGGAGATCTGAAGCTGATGACTTCACAGCGCCTCAATTTTCTCAGTATATTCATACTCCCCTACAGCTTAATGTAGGGTTCAAAAACTTCACAGGAAAATGATTGTTTTTTTCATTTTATGATGCAGAAAAGCACATTGAGAAGGTTTTCTTTGCCCTCAAAACACATTCAGCCCTCTCTCTTTACTGCTTTCCTTCCTTTAATGGCAGTTCTGGGATAGGTGCTTGGTGGAACCAAAGAGACATGCTCATATAAGGCTGTAACTGGATCTTCCTGCAGTGCAGTGGAGAGGCAGAGTGCAGTGAAGCATGCACCTCTGATAAACACCAGGGAAGGGGATCTGCAGCTCAGGTTAGATCTTATGTGGCACCTATCCCTATATCAGAAAAATAAAAACTGAAGATATTTTTGCACGTCATCATGAAGCAGTGACTCCACAGTCAATTTGCTTCACTTTCATTTTCTCGTAACATAAAAACTACTTTGAAATCCTCCCTACTGGAATGGCTGATGACCTGAATTGTAAATGTGCTCCACAAATGTGCTGAAAATAGCATGTAGAAAAATGCACAGTTCAGTTCCCCTGGATACTCACTGGGGGGGAGGTTACATCAGGAGGAGTGGACATGTCCCCAAAAAGCTCTAGTTGGGTAACAGCCTGTAAAGAGAGAAAAAAAAAATCCATTTATCTTTTGAGGAGAAGAAACCATGTGTGTTAACTAGTTACAACTTGTAAAGTTAACTAGTAACAGCTAGCAATATAAATCCCCCAAAAGCCATGTAGGCTTCAAATGTCAAGTCCCCTATGGAGGAAGCACATGGGTTCAAGCTGTGGGATATTGATATTGCTGATGGACCCAAATAGCCAGCAGCAGACCCTATAAAACTATTCTGTAGGGAATTCTCCACCATAAAAAAATGAATAAAATGTGAAAAAACTATCCAGAATGGGACTGGATGCATTACTGCTCTGCCCTTAACATCAGTGAGCACCAAGCATGATTTATGGCCAGTCCTTTTCCCTGGCTCCTTTTCTAAACCCCCATTTCAAGGTCTTAAAACACGGCAGCAGACTGTGGAAGTGACAGAAGGATACAGAAGGGAAGGGCTTTTAAAGTGCTGCTTGATTTCCCCTTGCCCATGGGACAGGTGTGACCTGGATAAGTGGACTTGAAGGAGGATGCACAACTGGGTTATTGTAAGTTTTAAGCTCTACATTTAGCTCATGCTAGAAATGTTTTCTCAGGGCATCCTTCAGTTTGATCTCAAAATAGGTCACCCATACAGGTCTCACTCAACTGGACCAGAAGAGAAAAAGCACTTTCATAATAAGGAGCACCTTGAGTGACTGCATAATCAAAGCTCCTTCACATGTTCTGGAGTGAAATGATTCTCTTCCACCCATCTGCATCTGCAAATCACTTCATCTGGAGTCCAAGGACAGTAAAGCAAGGATCCCTTATAGCTCTGCAGGAAACTTAAACCCCATCTACCATCCTTATCAGGGTGGCTATTCTGGAAGGCTGTGATGGGAACTCAAGAACTACTCCTTCTCCACTAGCTTTCTTCTGCTTAGTGACTTTCCTTCTTGCCTGTATCCTACTCAATCACCCCCACACATGTGGGAAGCCACAATTCTCCTTATGAATAAGAGTTAAAGCAAATCTTAATTCAGTTCATTGAATCTCCTCCCCAGTTTAGGCACACAAACATTGCAGCCTCCTATCACACAAATAGGCTTGACATTCAGTTCAGTCTTGACCTGCAAATGTAGTCAACACTCAGTGCTTTGGACATTAACCGCACTGGCTGGTCAGTCTTTACAACCTACCAAAGGAGCAAGATCGCCCTAAGATTTTTTTTCCCGCCCTCAACCTTCTATTATAAATGATCCTTTAAGAAATAAGACTATCATTCAAAACATGATGATTTCAAAGGTTTACACATTTTTGCAATCCAATCTCTATTCCCATATACAAAACCAATGCTACAATCACTTAGACCTGGAATTTGTCTAGCAGCTTGGATGATTCTCAGCTTTAAGTCTAATGATGCACCTAGGGATGAATTATTTCACATTTCCTCACATCATGTCTAATATTAAATAGATCACATTGCGTTAGTGCTATGACAATATATTTTCTTCTTATGGGCTTATATATCCCTCTAAGTATCTGCGTGGAAATGGAAGAAGGAAGAAAGAAGAAAATACACGTTTTCTTCAGGGTGCACCGATTCTAGTGTACATTACTAAAATACTGCTAGAAGTAGCTTCTGCAAAAAAAAAAGCCCATAAGTCACTTCTGCAGTGATGACAACAGCAGCACTTGTTTGGAAATCACTTCAAGCCTCCTGTAGGCACTACCGACTCAAGAGATGCCAGGTGACACCAAATTACAGAAAGAGCTGCTTTCTTCTCATCTCTCCAAATTGCTTGTTCAGCACCACCCCTAAATCTGCCCTTTTTCTGCACGACTGGTGAGTTTTTCACCATTTTCTCCTCTCTGGCTTGCTAAGAAATAGCACGTCCTTTCGAGGAGGCCATGAGCAAAGGCTCCCCCAGTGCTTCCAACCCAGGTGAGGAAGCAGGAGAGCAAGCCAGAGGGGACAAGAAAGGGCAGGGCACACATGGTTACACAAACTAAGAGGAAATGTCTGTAAAGTTACACATTTTTTATGGAAAAAATATTATATGCTTCATATCAATACTGAAAATTGATAGTATACTTTTGAACTCAGGATTATATGGTATGTGTTTGAAAGGTGGCAACTCATATCTCTATGCCTCAATACCCCTGTAAAATGGGAAGAATAATAATACTTTTCAGAGTATTATTCAAGGTGATGAGTCTTTGGAAACTCTTCACAGATACAATTCTGTTAAAGCTCTTAAGAGAAACTCTGCGGATGGATTTCCAAACAGGCAGCTGGAGAGAGTGATAGGAAAAGCTGACTTCACTGTTTGTTATAATAAACCCTCATTCACAATATTCCCCAAGGAAGAGGAATATATTTACAGGGGAATTATTTCTCACAGAATAGCAACCTTATATGCAACAAGAGCTATAGAACTACGTCAGAGGGTGTAAATAGAAATTTAGTGGGAACACAACTTCATCATTTACTTACTAGAGAGTCTTAAACAGCAACACTTGGAGGTGGGATTTTAAAGTCCCAGAGGTTCAGCTCCGGATTCTGTATCTAGCTTATTTCTACAACCCAATTCTCAGCCTGAATAAATGAATGCAACTTCTCTGACACAGACATAGTTTGATCCACTTGCAGCATATGAGATCCTGGACACCCAATAGTTATCTTTTATTTTTGTGATTTCACTGTCACTACAGAACTGATTTCACCCATTATGCTTTTTTAAATTATTCACGTCTGATATTAGCTATGTTCCAGTAAACTTAATCCCAAGCCGAACATTTTCAAATTGCACTATTCCTATAGATGATTTCATCTATATTTCCTTAAAACATTTTTAGTGTCACAACCTTACCTGAGTGACTGAAACAAGATTTTCATCAATGTCCAGCAATAAGTTTCCATTCTGCAGCTGTAAAGCATGATTTATGAAATGAAATGAATGATTTATGAAAATGACATGAATTTCTGAGCATGAAAATGATAACCTCCATAATTATTGACTTCACTATTGAAATGAAAACCCTCTCCATCTTGCAGTGAGCACAGATATGAAATCATGCAGTCAAAACAGCGAGTTTGAATACTGCTGGGATGTGGGGCAAACATACACTTTATTTGTGCTAAATCTGATCTTCTGGTGTATAAGGCAATTTATTTTCCCAGATATTTATTAATTCAGCAATAAGCATATCCAATGAGCTCTGATCCTGCTTAAATTAATATAAGTTTTCACTGGCTTGGTGAAAGAAAGGACTTAACATCCTCATGGGAAAAAAAAATGGAGTTTTGGGCAACAAAAGCTCTAAAAGCAAGTATTTGCAGAAAAACACAGCTTCCTCTTAACTAGGAGAAGTATAACATCAATGTAAACATATTTAAGATGCGTATTTTCTTTCCATAGTAATTTTTAAAATTACTGACATAAGTCAATTCATGTTATATTTAAATCCATCCTTTATGTGTGTGTGTAAATATACGTGGGAATATACTGCCCACACATGCATACAGATCTATATCCATCTACATATTTAACACAAATTATCAATTCAGTGTCCTCAGAATGCTAAATTTCAGATAACATCTATTGTAGTGTTGGAGACTTTATTTCTTAAGAAACAAACATAACAGCAAGTTATCAAAAAATCAAATCTTAAATGACTGAGAAGCTTCACACAAGTTACCAGCCAGTAATCCCATGCCATCTTAAAACAAAGATGTTTAAAAATCTCAGAAACAGCCTATAATGCTTTTTTTATCCCCTCATCTCATCACACACTTGAAGAAAAAAAGAGACTGGCAAAAGGCAAAGCTAAAGGAAGAAAACGCGATTGTGCACAACCAGGAAAGGACCCAGTCCTGCACCTTCTCGGTGCTGACAGTGTGTTCCCCCAGCCCCAGGTAAGGAAAGTGTGAAAAAAGCTGTGTCCAGTTATTCAAAGAATTCCACAGACCTTGAAAATATTCTTAAAATTAAACCAGAAGGGTTTACACCTTCAGGAGGGACCAGTTTTGGCCAGCAGTTAATCACTTTCTGTTCTGACAGCTCCCTTGTTTAACCCCCCATCCTCCAGCATCCAGGGATGCAGCTCGCATCACTCCGAAGCAGATCCTGCCCCCAGCCACACCGATCACTCTGTGAAGACAGCGGAGAAATAACCATGTCTCAGCACAGAGGGAACATGTGCGCAGCGTTCAACGGACCATTAGAAATTCCCACCTGTGCTACAGCGGGACCTTGCAGAAAACATTTGCCCAACATGTCACGGCGCATCCCCAAGTGCCCAATTATCATGTAGCACTTGAGCTGCATCTTCCATCAGCTCCTGTTCTGCATCACACACCGGTGAGGAGACACTTCCTAAGGGTGAAATATCCCTGTCTATTAGAGCATGGAACAGCCTGCAACGGCGACCGTGCCAAGGCTGCAACACGGCTACCAAGGGCAGAATTTAGCCCTTCGAGCCTTCTTCCAGTTCGGCTTTTTGATACAAAGTGCTTAACCTTCACAAATAAAGTCAACAATCCCCTCCCTCCTTCGCCGGTGCACGACAGAAAATAACCAGAAGCCTGGAAAGATGCTCCAGTCCTTGATCTTCCTCTAGGATTGCTGTCTGTGGATTTCTCCACAGAGTGATGTAAAAGCTTGCTTTAATTATTCAAAAATGCATCTCCTTGAATATGAAAACACCCCTAAAGCTTAGTCAACCAGGAACACACCAGCCACTCGCGACCAGCCACGGAGACCGAGGTGGAGGAAAGAGTATTAATCCTTGTATCGTGGTGACATTAAAAGCTCCATCTTTCTATACAGGCATGTGAGACATATTGTAAATCTTTTAAACATGAAATATGTAAATCTGGCTTCTTAAAGCAGCAGCAAGCTTTTTAAACCACTCCAGCCAGTAATGGAATTCCTCGTGACACTTTTTACTATTCACTGTAGAAAAACATATTATCCAAGAGCTGGAGAAAAACCAAGAGTACAGAACCAATGATAAGAGATAAGTAAACTGCAGCTTTCATAAACCTGAATTGAAAATGATCCACCTCCACTACAGTATTCCCTCTGATCGACAAGTACTCTGAAAAATATCTTTTCTAAGCAATGCAAAAGTTCAGATTTTAAAAGGGAAATCTAAGACAGGCCTCTTGTGCTCATAAAAGTGTGAAGCACCTTACTTCTTTCACTCCTATATATATAACAAGCCAGAATATTCAACTTCCGTTACTCAGCCTGGTTTTTCCAAAGGCAAGTGATCTACACTGACTTACAGCATGAGAAAACCTGCTTAATATTGCTATACTTTTGCAAACAAGATGATAAAAGTAGTGTCTTACAAAAAGCTGAAATCTCAGAGAATGAAGCAAAGATGGTGCTTAAAAAGCATGAAAAAAATACACAGTAATTAACTTGTACTCTGATACAGAGCTCAGCAAGTAAAAAAGACTATGAAGGATACTAAATATAGCAAATAACCAGCAATTAGTAATTAACCTTTGAGCTGGGTATTAGCTATTCAAATCTTTTAAGACAGCAGAGGGATTTAAACTTGGTTTCCTGCATTCAGGGTAAGTGCTGTACCGCTCGGCCCAGTAGACAAAAGAGGGATCATCCAACTGCGCTGCCTCTCTGCATTTCCAGTTCCCTTTTTCTAACATGTATTTTACACTGGAAGTCTAATGACAAGTCAAACGGTTAGTCAAACTAAAGATTTTTGTTCTTATTTTAGCTGAAAATGTAAATATTTTGGCTATGTCAAATATTTTTTCTGATGGTTCAAATCATTATTTTAGTTAAGCAAAGCTCCAGTTATTTGCACAACCTTACACAACAAGTGTTGGTATCACTATGAGCTCCATGAGCTGCGAGCAGCTTGCTTATTAACTACAATTCATTCTAAAAACCAATTAGAACAAAGGAGCACTCCAGAATCGTGACTAAACCAATCATAAGTCAAACTCTGTCTAGTAGGTTGAGGCACACTGAAAACATCCAACAGACATATTGTTTTCCTGTAAAACTACTGTTGGATTAATTAAGTAGCATGATAACTCAACAAAAAACTGCTCAATTGCTTCCTAATTAAAGAGAATACACTGAAGCATATGCGTGTGAAGAAAAAATTGTCAATGCCTTTGCAATCTTCAGCCTCGTACAGATCCTAAAGATCCTCAAATGCCATTTCCCAGTTACAGAGGTAACAGCAGCCATGATGTTACCATCAACCCAGATTTACCCAGGTATAGCTGAGCACCACCTTTTAGTTGCAAGGCTGCTGCGAACATTTAGGGAGATTCCCAACCGGTACAGGTCACATCAGCAACATGGGCTGCCATAAAACTACACTGATTGATTTTCATCCAAAATACATGCATTTGGGCACCTGTCACCTACGCAGGGTTCAAATCCAGTGCTCAGAATCCCATGGGACGCAGGAACCCTCCTGTTTAAAGTTTCTCTTTTCAGTTTCATACGGTAAGTTTTACTTGTCAGAAGCACTCTTCTTCAGTTAATTCTTCTCCTCTATTTTTATTTGAAGTAATAAACCCAAGTACTGACTTTGGTATGATGTACCCAACTACAGGGTAGCCTTGAGCTTCACCGTATTCACCAACTGCCCAGTTTCCTTTGTTTGTTCACTGGTAAGCGCTGGATGTGGTGGTTAAAAATGCTGTTAGTCAACCCTGAGCAGCTAAAGAGGTGGGATGGTTAAGAATAATTGACATCATAGATTATTGAGGAGTGTTTGAGCGAATCGCCTCAGCTTCCTTTAAATTAAGGATCTCTTCCTATGATCAAAACATATGCTTACTCATTTATATATTTTCTCTTCATTTGAAGGGAACTTAATTCTGAATTCCCTGTGTACTTTAGATATTTGCTTTTATAGGAAATGGTATTTAAAATGCTTCAATTACCACTGTTCTCTGACAGACTAATAAATCAAGAGTCCAAAAGAGTGACTCTAGCTTAGAGCCACACCCATGCTGCTTCCAGGCAACACAACACCCAAGATGATTAGACTTCCCAGAGCACAGAGGATACTGGTGCAAAGGTCCCAGCCACATGGCGACCTCTTCCATATCTTTCTTCTCCAGACCCCACATGGTGGGTTCAGAGAGCATGGTATACACCATGGTATACACCGGTCACATCACATGTATTTAAAAGAAATGCTGCAAGTCTAGAAGTATCACTATGTTGTTGCACTAAACACCGAGGCTTTCAAAATGTTGATGCAAGGTACAAAAGCTGTTGTAATTTACATTTACTGTGCACTAACAGGCCCTGACATCTGTCTTCCAAAAACATAAGCCTGGCTTTAGATTTAGGTACCTTTACAAATATGTGCAATTTATTGCACACGGCTCATGCAATGCAAAGATATTAAAATGCAACATATTTTTCCATTCAGCAGAAAACTGGAAACAAAGGGGAAGAGCAAAACATTTCAGCTGATACAGTGGCAAAAGCCAGCCAGCACCAAATTTCATTTCAGCATGAGGAAAGGTGTCTCAGCAGGAAAATCAGGGACAAATGACAAGCTGCTGCCTGGTTCAACGTCAGCGTCAGCCTTGGCCAGGTTTCCATCCAGACTTATTGCCAGACACATTCATTGGCATCAGTGGCATTTCTTGCCTGAAGATCTATTTCTGAAAGTAATGCACCTTTTGGTCCCAGTGCATAGCTCCACCAGTTCTCCCTGGTGAAAATGGGAACGAGGACGGTGTCACAGGACACATTAAGAGCTCAGATGGGGAAAGACAAACTCTTTAATGTCAGGGGACCACTTGGGTGGCACAAGGCAGCCAGCTTTGGTGACACGTGATGGCTTTCTTTAACTGCAGATTGTAGAGACAAGCGATGATGAGAATCCAAACTTCCATGTGAGAGCAAAACTCCACTTCTAGACTGTGATAGCAGAGACAGCTTTGGATGCTTGCAGGGAATAAACTTAACAATGGAAGGGAATTAGAAATAACCCCAAATTTACTATTTTAAAATACAAGGCACAGTTATACGGGTCTATCTAATGGTTTTCAAAATGACAGGTGACTGGAGTTATAACCAAGAAATAAGTTATTTCTACCTTCATTATTGAATACCACGTCATCATGGTACTTTTGAAACCTTGAAATCTCCTGAGTTCCAGCAGGCAAAAAAAAGCCAAGACCTGTGTATTTCTGTACTTAATAATGTAGGATAGCACCGAATGAATTTGCAAAAATTTACAACAGCTTCTTCCCAAACTGATGCAAAATGCATACAGCACTTTCCCCAGAACTCTATTCCCTTTAATTTGTAAATAAACACCAAATTGTGCAACTGGTATAATTTAATCCATACAGTGATACAGACGAGGTAAAGCTAAAAACTTCACTACTCAGAAAGCAGATTGCGTGTAAATAAATGTTTTAGCAAATTACTAAGAGCTGCGGGGCTCCGAGCAAATCAAAATGTAGTGAATCAATACAACATGTAGCTGTCAACTTAATATATCAGCAGCCATCAGATAAAAAGATGTATCAGTCATATTGCATAAAAGACAAAAATTCACTCTATGTAACAGAACTTTACCCCACAATCAATGAGCTAGACTTACGGTTCAGCTACACTCTCTTTTCTCCACTTTGGAAAATATCGAAAGGGACAGAATATTACCCCAGAAGATGTACAGGAACCCAGGTAAGTTTAGGAATGCAAATACAGGTGAAGCCATTAGACATGTGACCCAACAGGCTGCATAACTGTAAGGGGCCACTGAAATGTTTATCATTTATTTATATCGCCCAAGTGCTGTATTAAAAGTACAAATCTAAACTGCCATACTAACACCCACATCACCTATATCCAACAAGAAAACTCTGTCACCAGGGCAAAACCTGCAGCTTTTGTTTGCTTCTTTGTTTCTTGATGTTTGCACAGTACAGAGAGAGAATGATGAAAAACTGATCAAGGGCAGTGCTGCTGGATTACAGCTTTCCCACGCTATGGGATTATGTCCCAAAATCCTACAGGATTGTACTAGGAAGTAAAGTAAGTCCAATGCTTTGATAGCATGTAATCTCATTCTGCTGGAGGGGCAGAGTTTAGGATCATATTCAGGGAATGGTCTTACAAATGCAGGAATGGAAAGCCTGTTAGCGGGACAACTCCTATGGATTAAAGAGAGCTCAACATGTGGCCCACAATATCAATATGACATAAAAGAACAATTAAATCAGGGCATTTTATTCTCATCCGTGAAACAGTATTCCTACACTATTAAAACCAGCTATTTGACATGCTAGATAAAAAATTATGGATGGACTGAAATCAGAACTTTGCATGGGTATATTTTGAATGCTCAGAAACTATCCAGATTAAGATTCATCATCTTAGATGGTCTACGCATTAACAAAGGATTAATTCTAACGTCTAACCCTCCAGATTGTTGGAAATCAGATACTGAATTCAGGTTAGCAGCTTTTTGAATATTCTTGCTCTACCTGGCATTGCAAGAACAATTTTTCAAGAATCAGTTGAAATAGCCCTAATTTTGATCTCAGGTGCTAAGACCTACATAAACCATGCATATAACACACATGAAGAAACCTCAGCACTTTATGTTACAGATGCTATAATGTGGGAAGACTAGGCAGGAGGACGTGGTTTCTGCTTCCTGTGCCATTAAAATTTTTATTAAGGAGTGAAACACAAAAAATCTCCAGAAAAAAATAGCTTAAAAAAAAAAAAAAAAGGAAAAAGTGATATAAAGTCGAACAAGAAAATACAAAGACAGATTTAGTTATTACTGCACTTGATCAGGGAACTAACCTCCCATCAAGTACAGTAGCCATAAGTTGATGGTTGTGATCCCTGTGAAACATCCCTGATGGTGGCTAATTCCTCTCCTTGGAAAAGAGGCACGGGGGTTCCAGCAAAGTCTCAGACCTGGCCTCTCACCTCAGCTGAAGCTGAACAGGGTCTGCTAGTGAAAATTCAGGTGTTCAAGTGTTTTTTGCTGTGGATCCACTCCAAACTATGAGCTGCATAGCTGTTTATGCCAGTGCTGAGTGAGGGTGAAAGGCTTTTATTCAGAGTTTTTACTTGCATTTCGCACAGGTATAAACAGAAGCAGAAAGTACAAAACAGCAAAAGATGAGGCCCATGGGTCTTGCTAAAAGGAAGGAAAAACCACCTTGACAAATATCAGTGACCTTTTACAATATAGAATTAATTAAATCACAGATAATGACAGACCTTGATTGGTAACACGCATACCTAACATGAAGTCCAAACAAAATAGATGTGTCAGAAACCTGCCCCACGGCATCAAGGGATTTGCCTCTCCTGTGTCAGCCAGACCCAACCGAATGCGGGACCCTCCTGCAATGCCAACAGCTCCCCTCTAACCCCAATAGAAGGAAAAAAACCAACCTTACAGGTAGAAGTATCTTAAGACATGACAGCGCAATGTGAGCGGCATTGCTGGAGATCACCTAGCAACATCTGCTGTGATTGCCCAGAGGATAACACTGGGCAGGTGATGCAGGTCGCAAAGGGGACGGTACCCACACAGCAGATGGAAACAAATGGCTGATGTGTGGAGAGGCTGTTATAATAAGGGCCTCCGGCTACAGCACAAGTCTCGCTCTTGAAGACATGTACGTGACAACAACATCTCACCTTCAGGGCTGAGATGCTACCTTTGGCATGGTGCTAAATGTTTCCATTATAAGCCAGCAGTAGTATCAGAGTTAATATTGGCATTAACTCAAAAGGCAAGCTGAGAGGAGGAGCACATGGAGCAGAGGTGTTTCCAGCGCTGCACAAAGTCTTCTCAGAATAGTTAGTGCAATGTCTACGCTACAGATACTGGGCAGTATATCCGCTTCTATCTAAAAAAATAGCAACAGCCTACTAAAACATCAAAGAAACTCATGCCACAAGACATTATTGTAACAAACTAATATATGTTCAAACTTTGCAACAACTAGCTGTGTCTGTTAAAAATGCATGTCCCACACCCCAATGTTAAACCTCGTACGTGGGGTTTAATTGAGTGTAACTAAGTCAGGGCATTTGAACACAGGTGTCTCTTCTAGCAAAGGTAAATAAAAAACGGACAGATATGCAGGCACAGATGGTCAGAGACTGGGTCTGTGCACTCTCTCTCTTCTCATGTTTGAAAATTTGATTCTGAAAGCCTGATTGTGGACGCTGAAGTCAACATCACCAGTCTGCACGTTGTTTCTGTAAAGCCACTGATGCAAAATTAGGGAAAAGCCAGAGTTACAAAGCTCTACTCCAGACCAAGTGTCATAGAAAGAACTCACCTTGTAGAGGATGCTCAGAGTTATCTGGAAAGCTGCCCTGAACAACTTTATTGCCAGACATTTTGGTATGCCATTACTCCAGGGACCAACTTTCTGTGTGAGCTGGTGGAGCCCAGGGCTGCCCATGCCTTCCAGATGACCCCAGGCACACCTCCTCTGACACGAGACCTGAACAAATCAGACCTGTAAATGGCACTATAATCCCAGCCAGAATTAAAACTGAGCTTTCCCAAATGCAGCTTCCTAGTTCGGGCAGAAGGGTCAAGGCAGCCCTTATGGCTTCTAGACCTGAGTGAGCCCCGGTCCAGCCCAGCTTCACCTGCTCCTCCCATGCCTTGTCCCTAGGGCAGCCAAATTACTGCCTGCCCATTCCACCCTGGTTTGTTAATATTTTCCATGTAGTTGGTACTAGCCAGAAGACTGCCTGCATTGTAAGGCATCAGCTATAATGCCTTGAATCTTTATAGAACAGTAAGATGAGTTGTTTGAAAGCCTTCATAAAATTGTAAGCAGATAGTTTAGACATTTTGCTGAGAAGAGAAGGTTTTATTG
Organism: Balaeniceps rex; assembly: GCA_013401315.1. Classification (NCBI taxonomy): domain Eukaryota; kingdom Metazoa; phylum Chordata; class Aves; order Pelecaniformes; family Balaenicipitidae; genus Balaeniceps; species Balaeniceps rex. The sequence goes on along the minus strand of VYZW01061716.1, from coordinate 8,078 downwards.
TGACATGATTGACAGTCTTCGTGAAGGGTATTTACAGTCTGACTCTTATTACTGAAAACACCGTGACAGGTAGAACTTGATGTGGATGTATAATGGGGAGACGATGGGAAATTATGACAAAAAGAGCTCATTAAACATTTCACTTTTTTAGAACAGTTAATTTCACATACGGAACCACAATTTCTAAGTGGAGCGTGTACCACTTAACACAAGCTCTTTGGGGTAAGCTTGCTTTCTTTGTCTGGCTTGATGTCTATTCTCAGTGAACAGAGAATGGGAGACTTGCTGTAAAGAAGGAGCAGACAGAAAATAGGAATGAATACACGAAGTGTGAGTTGATACAGAGGAAGGGAGAGATACTGGGAGGATACTGGATATCATGAAAAGCGTGTGTTTGGAGCTGAGCTGCACGCCTGGCAGAGGAAATCTACAGGAGAGTAGGATTTGCTGGGAAGGGATGCAGCAAAGAGATGGGGAAATAAAAGAACTATATTGAGAAAGCAATCTTTTCATCCCAATGTCAGAGAAGTGACTTGGCAACCAGCCACCACTCATAATTGAGTTCAATGGGTACGTGCAAATTCTGAGATCCGAGACTCATTCCTTTCCGCCTCATTTGCACCTATTTACATTACTTGATATCAGAGATCATGAGGAGTCACACTATAAAGTACTTTGACACCTTCCGACAAATGGCCTCACACAATGGCACAGTATTGTGCAAGTACATCAGCTGTCTTGATGCATATACAATGGTGAATACTTCTGCTTCATGGCACTACCAGGAAGATGCTTCATACCTTCAGCCCCAGTGGAATCCCATACACACAGAGAAAGCAGTATTTGCCCCAAAGGTCCTGGTTTCTTAAGAAGCTATATCTTATTGAAAACCTGTATGAATTATACTTCCCAGTTCAAAGTACCCTTTGGAAAATGGATTCTGGCTTTTAGTTTTTACACTGTGGTAGATCTCACCCTACCTAAGCCTAACTATTTAGAAGTTATCATACCTGCAAGTCATTTAAAGTTCCTCTGCAGCCACGAAAGAACGATGTCCAGACGTACACTTATTTCCACCTGAGAGGGACACCTCATGCAGACAGGAGAAATTTCCCCGTGAAGTGGCTATTTCTCTCCACTGGCTACAGAGAGTCAAGGGTGGAGGGCACCTAGATGACTACTTCAGTATCCCTCACTTTTATGTGCAGAGACTAGAGATAAGTTGCCTGAGAACACACCAGAGGAAAACAATCCCAAGATGGAAAATCGATATCTGTCCATGGAATGTGAGCAATTCCATTTGAACTCAAGCAAAACTTGCTGCATTTTTATTAAGTGTTGTATTTATTGCCAGGGGAGAGAATTCATGGTGCCTGAAACCTATTAGGAGCTACAAAAAGTTTCTCACTTTATTCATCCATTATGAAATTAATGAAAGCAAGAGCTCCCAATAAAGAAAGTGTCCTTATATGTTTAAACCAGGTAGATGAGCTAGATTATTTGCCCTCAGATTGAATTTTAGAGGTTTATATAATAATGACAGCTATAAATTGAAAAAAAAATTATGGCAAGTGTCTCAATGACAGAGAGTCTCAGATGTGGAAGGGTGAGCAATAAATCAGATGGGCAGTGGAATATTAAATTGCTAATTTTAAGAGCTATTGCTGCTTTTCTTTCTTTTTTTCAATACATGCTAATAAAGAGGTGAAACAAAAATCTCAGCTACATATTTCTTCCTCTTCTCTTTCTTCTCTTTTTCTTCATAAATTAAAGTACGTAACTTGTTTGGAGAAAAAGCTCTAATCACTTTAAATTTAACCATGAAATAGCAAAAAAAAAATTGAGTCTGCAACCAGCTTCATGGAGATGACAGATTAAATATATTTGATGATTACAGAGTGGGTTCCATATGCCTTATATCTCACAGTCATGCTCTTTACCAGGACAGTCTAATACCAAAGTGTCTGCAGACATGATTGCAAGTGTACTGTACATCCAGTCATACTGCAACGACCTAAATTACAGACTATACCCAGAATAAATTTGAAACATCACCGAAGGAATAATAAAAAAGTCACAGGAAATGTACAGCAGAAAAATGGTAACACTGAACTATATGAGAAATGAGTGAAAAATCTACAGCTGTTCCGTGCCCACAAATACCTTAATTAGTTATGCAACATGAGTTATTTTACTAGATTTTCCCAGCCAACATGATGATGCCTCCCTCCTCCTAGTGGCTTATCATGAAATATTTATGGCAAGTTGTGTTTGTTTGTGCAAACCACAGAAGTGTCACAATTCAGGCCCCCATCCAGCCCCTCCCCAGCATTTATCTTTTTTATTTGACATCTCAGTCTCCATGATCAGCCCAAGCTGTGCAAGTTACCACATCCTTATGTGAAAGGAGTCTCTTTCTCTCTCTTGAATACAGGCATTTTCCCCATGCTTACAGTAGACTGAAATTCCTCACCTTTTCCTTTGTTTCTCTCCATTCTCACAAAAATCCTCAGATTACTAATTTTCTGTGTAACCAACGCAATCGAACAATTTCTTGAGGTATTTATAGCACAAATTTATATTAAACAGTATAACCTGCCCTTCAGCAAACGCATGCCTTGTTGCTAAGGCATCTGTCACTCCACTTCTTATCTCAACCACTTGCTACCATTCCTTATACATTCTGGGGATAAATGCTTCACCTCTTCAACATGCTAATACACAGAAAGGGAATGGTGCCATTTGGATACAACCGCATATTACCCCTATTTTTTAATAGTCTACTGTCCATGCAAGGCACAGGACAGAAAGAATTAAGTTGACAGTGTATATTGACCCTTAGCCTCTTGTACACTTAGAACACTACAGAACTAATACATAGCAATATTGGGAGGAAATCTCCTTGTGCTGATTACAGCCCGCAACAACCAGGAAAGCAATGCAGTACATAGGGAAAAAATCTGCCACTCAGGAATTTGTTGAATGAGGTCTTTTTGCACACTTGATCTTGATGTAGTTCCTCTCAGAGTTTCCCAAAGCTGTTTAAACTAATGGCAATTGCACGTATCTCTGCCCTACAACTCTACAGCTCTTACTAAGCAACCACAGAAGTTGGTTTTATTAGAAAAATAATTGCTTTTCTATGGTGTATGTTAGGTTGGATTTTGATGTAACTTGTTTGTTTGGGTTTTTTTCCCAAATGACAGAAAAGTAATTTGAATATAAGTTCCCATTTTTTTTGTAACATTTGATTTGAAGCTCCTTATGAAATCTTTACCTATCAGCACACTGTATTCACCAGGAAGTCTTCTGAGAAGTGTAGACATTATAGCCACAGAAAATCACCGTAGAGGTCACAGACAACGTTCTGACATACCTTCTCCTAATGCTATTTCTCTCAACTTCCACTCTATTCAGACCTTGCCCCCCCCGCTGTCCTACTAAACCAAGCTGTAAGGAGCACAATATATAAAATACTGCTCTGAGAGAGCACGCAGGGGAGAAAATGCAGCCCATGCTCACTCAGAGTGATAAACCTTGTACAGCATGGGTAATAGAGGAACCCTTGTAATCCAGGCAGCAACGATTCATGCATTAACATCCAGAAGGCTCACTGTCAACTCTTAACCACAGATAACACATTTATAAATGGTGACTTTCATAAGAATGAGTTGGAAAAGACAGAAAGGAGATCTAAGTAATGAATGAGATGGATACAAGTGACATTACAACCCTGGTTACTCTGGACCAACCCAATCAACCCACAACAGATCACTGACAAAATTTCCATCACGAGGAATGTACCAAATGTTACATACAATAATGAAAGTCACAAAAGCTAAGAAACACATCTTCTTTACTGCATATAAATAGGGAAGATACTTACACTTACAGGTTGACTTTTTGGCACATCATAAACACCTTCCTTCTTTTGGCTGGTAGGAACCTGCAATAGCAAATGAAAACTAAGGTCATTACCCAAGCAAGTTTGATGAAAAATTGAAATCTGCAACTGATGTTTAAGTACAGGGTAGTCATTTAATACCGATGAAAACAAGGGTGGCTTCCTTTTCATTCAAGCAGTAACATTAATGGAGACAACACTGAAGAAATAAAACATCTATCTGAATTTTTTAAATCCTAAAGCCCGGTAGCGTTCAGAAATGAGATTTTCATTCTCAGTTAGGTTCAGTTGCATTAAGTTCAGGTGCACTTGGATCTCCTTCCTACTTAACTGTTTTTTTCATCTTACTTGGGAGTTAGAAGATGCACATGGAAATCCTGATCGGGTCAGTACGTCACCTTCCTCCATGGCAGAGATCCAGAGTAGAGCTACCAATCTGAGGGAAGGAGATGTTTGGCCTATGGCGTTAGATTTCTTCCTTCCAATTCATTTAATAATCTAAGTCAAGTAAAGCCATAACATGTACCCCTGCAGATGTGGCTGCTCGAAGCGATGTTTGGTTACAATCCTGCAATTTTACTAAGGAATTACCAGCCTGTCAGAGTCTGAGGCTGCACAGCCACTCACACAGCCAGGGAGCTGAAGTCAACAGCCTTGCACGGACAGGGTATAATGCACTTAAAAAAACTTTGGGCGAATCTTTAGTTGAGTCAACAGTCATGATTTACACCTTGGGTATTTTTAGCCTACTCATGTAAATTCAGTTGCTTCATAATAATGGGGCTTGCTTGCCTAAGGACTGATGGTTTACATATT